>JAYRBW010044359.1:0-11505 GCA_036023295.1 Invenusta paracnida
TATATCGATTTCATATACGTACATCGCGCTGTAAATCGTCGCATGTAAAATAAATTACATTCACTCATTTGAAAAGCCCGTTTCAATACTTGGATATTTATGGATCCTCGATCGCTATACGCTATCTCGGAATCAATAAATATCCTCGTATTGAAAAGTATTACTTTTCAAATTTCGTGAAAATAATTATTACTCTTGTAATATTTACAATATATTTCATACTTGATTTTTCTGATTTTTATTTTTGCGTTGGATTAGATAATGCAACGCAATGATTTAATGATCATTCGTTTAACGAATCATTTGAAATTTCAAATAAAAGCCGGTGTTTTGAAAAAATATACTTCCTCCAAGAATCAAGTAGAGGATTAGACAGTCACCTGGTTTACTGTTAAGCTTTTTGTAAAGTATTTAGTATAAACTACTTGGCGCTAAAATTATTAAGGTAATTTAGCTAATTAGAGGAGTTTGATAATAACTGATAATTATATTTAATAAACGTTCCCGTTAATCATTTGTATTTCTCATTGTCTTATTATTGGTTTTTAAGATAGAAAATGTTATTATTATTTTACTATTTCACTATTGTTAGGTATTAAGCTAGGAAACACTTTTCGTGATTAATAAATAAAAATATAATGTCATTAACATTTTGACAAGAAATTGATTTCGTGACATTGTTGAAGTGTAAGCATACCATTCGATATTGAACTTGCGAGATACAGAAGATCCAATGAAGTTCTTGGTAATGTTTATGTTATATAAAAAGCTCGGTTACTCTTAATGCTTCTGAGGATCTATCTACTTTACACAGATAAGACGGCTCCTCGCATAATTCTCTTGGCCAACGCTTTAAACATTACTTCAAACAACCTCGAGCCCTATATTGCTTCTGCTGGCTATACTGAGTGTCATCAGGCTCTCACCCTAGGCCTCAAACGTTCTGCTACTGACACGGTCATCCTCCGTTATCATCTTCTACGGTTGTCTTTAGTGTTGGACATATTCCTAATCGAGTGCTTCTTTCAACAGTGTTCCTGTCATCTCGGAATTATAAACTGGACTCTTCTTGCTGAAACCAGTCCTTTCAGTAGTTCTCGTATATTTCAAACCAAACAATTATTGTACAGTGCTGAAGTTGGTGAAATAGCCTTCCTACTTTCGTGGGAAAATGTGCGAATTTCCTATCAATAGCGTTTTGTCCTTGCAAGCTCAAAACATGCTCTGTGCCACAAAATCATTGCGGAGACATCAACGAAACCCATTGAAGTTACTAAATATTCCACTAATAATTTATAATAAAGATTTTTGTACATATTTAAGCAATGCTTACTGCTGTGCAATATAATTTTCGAATAGGGATTTGTAGAACGTACGGAATAATGGAATCAGGGACTCCTTAAATAATGGGACGTTAAACGACAGTTTTGTGTGGTTTTGACGAGTAGGCCTATACTTTGAAATCGGCGTAATTTGAATATTAATTTTCAACCAATCTAACTGAAATTTTGCACATATTTTTTTTAAATATCAGCAAATAGTTGGAAACTACTTTGTTTGGTAAAACATGTTCGGGATGGAATTTTAAAATTGGCAATTTCTCTAATTTTTAAATAAAACATGTTTTTCTTAAGCCTCTATGGAAAAGCTAAGTTTTCCTTACAACGGTAAAGTTTTCTTACAACTTTTACTTTTTCTTACAAAGCATATATAAAAGTTGTATGGAAAAGTCAGTCAAGCTGTAATAAAACTGGCGTTAGCTATTAAATGCACTATACTTTTGAAAAGTATTGGAAATATAATCCATAAAATTCCATAAAATATATTTAAAATTCTATACATATTACTGAAATATTCATAAAGATATATATTTGGGCCTAGTTGACAATTTGTTCCTGGAAATGTCTGAATTAGCGCAAATTACGGTGGTGCTTAAGAAAAAATTGCGTTCCCTTATTGCGGGAAAACACTTTTCTTTACTCGAAAACCTATTTTTAGGAGTGAGCGGAGCCGATCGAGTAAAAATAAAATTCCATGTAAAGAAAAGTAAAGCTTTTCCAATTTCGGGAAAATAATCATACCTAATTCCAGGCTTATCTTACCGAAAGATCAAGAATTAAACTGTAACATTTTCTGAAGATTTTAGTAATGAACTCTATTTTTATATAACTATCCAAATATCCGAGATATCGTGAGATTTAGGAAACCTTTTCTACATCTATCAACTGTTGAAATGGACTTTTTCTCTTCTCTTTTATAATATCTATTATACTCTTCTCTTTATTCTCTTCGAACAAGTTTCTCTTTCAATAGTTATTGATCCATTGTTATGGTTTTACCTTTTTTGAAACTACAATTCAACAATATATAATATACACATAATACAGGTACTGGAATGCAACCCTCTATGAACATAACATGGACTGTTGTCCGACGGAACAATCGAATTGTTTTGTAACTCACCGATACCAGTCCAGTCCGTAATGGTACTTCCGGTCGAAGAAGTGTATCTCCGGTCCTGGCGCCTGGATGTCTGGATGCAGCTTCAGGAACTCAAGAAGTGCTCGAGTGCCCGCTTTCTTTGCCCCTATTATTAGTGCATCTGGCAGACGACGACTTAGCTGACCACCACTGTAGCCACGCCGACTTATTTCCACGGAAACAACACCGCTAACTGCACTCAATAGAACCATGGAAACAGCCAACATCAGCAGTATTTTTTGCCATGATGTTGATAACGCGCTTGAAATCATGTTTTGTTTGTATTAAAAATTATTCAGTAAATTCGACAGTTAGGTATACTACTGCCAACAGTAATAGCGCCAGTTGTTTAAATGTTATTTACAATAATCTCAACATAGATATGCATATATATATATAGAGGTGTTTTTATTCCGCCAATATTGACACCTTCTGGTGGCACTATGCAAAAGTCTAGTGTCTATTATCCCAAGATGTTCCATAAAATAATTCTACTATTTACGATTTATTATCCTTTAAGAGGGGTGTGATTGGTTTTGCTTTTTCCACCAATAAACGCTAGGCTAGTATTTTATACGAAGTAGTTGTTATTATGTAGTTTTAACCGCTTGAACCATACCCGACTTAAATAATTAATTTTTCTTTTGCAAGTTTATTAAATGTTGATTTATTTCTAATTATAGATGTAATACGAATTTAAATTCATTACCACGTTAATATTTTCAAATTTAAAACAAATTTCATAATTATATATAGTTAAAGCAACGGAAAGATGGTATAAACATGTTTTAAAATACTTTAACATTATTTCAGATCAACCGCCTTTGTTTTTCGGAGTTAAGAAAAGTGCTATTTCAAAGCAGGTTTGTCTTAAAAATAAATCAATAATGATGATAGTAGTACTGTCAAACCATCATACATGAATAATCGGAACGTCCGCTCTGCACTGTACAGTCCAATATGATATGCAATTATAAACAGTTTATGTCCCGTAAGTTCCAACTATATAGAAATCGAACGACAGCTTTACATGGAATTGAAAGTAGTATACCTATTTCAAACGCTGTATCTTTGTAGCTAAGCAACCGATGACCTTAAAACGTTTAGATCTCCATGAAACCATCATGACATATCGGAATAGTTGTAGCCGTTTTGTCACATCTCTCATAGCAACAGGGTCATTCAAGGTCAAATATTGGTATTTGTGTCGTCATCTTTTAATTATTAAAATTATGTCACTATATTTGACCACAAAGGATTCATTGGCTAAGGTACGTATGTGATAAAACGGTCACAATTATTCCAGTAGGACAAATGAGATGAAGTAAATCTCATTTGTAAGGGACATCATTTAAAAGCATCCATCAACAACTATTTACTATTTTCTCAGTTAAAATATCTACCTACTTTCGTTTACAATAGTCTGTTATGACATCTCAAAACAGCAGACGTTTCGTTGATAATTGCAAGCCAACATTATTCATTTATAGGAATTATAGTACCTACGTCAGCCATCGAAGGTTCAGGGGTGTTCTCAGTAACTATAGCGGGGATTACTTTAAAACAGACAGATTTTCAATTCCAATCTGGTCTCAAACATCTATGAGAAGATCATTTGTTCTTATCTTTGTTCGATTCATTGAAACTATATAGGAGGCAGATATCTTTCAAAATGCAGCTTGTTCGACGTTTAGCAGAACCTTTTTCCACCTAGAATTTAAATATTAGTATTTTTTTTATAAAGATGTAATTATATAAATTATTATTGATATTATATGAATTAAAGTTTACATAATTGTAACATAAATGTGCTTAAAGTTCTCCAAATTTTTTTAATGTTATTGTTTTATATATTGAAAAATTTTATTCATAAATTTTATTTGGCAGATATAGTTAAGAATGTAATAATATTATTGAATTTTTAATATAATAATAATAATAAGTGTATCCAGCAAAATTTTCACCTTCGTGTTAAATATAATACGTTTGAATTCTGTAAATACCAATAAACAACGGTATATACCAAATTATTTTAGTAATTTCAGAGGACTCTGTCAATCTTAGATTCAATCTATCAATCCAAATAATTAGACGATGCAGTAGCTTAGTCAAGCCCAGAACAACAGCGTCGGCAATTAACTTGAGAGATGCTAACAGCTCTAGTCATGCTAAGGAGAATGAATAGGCCTATCTTTGACGGCTAATAAATCAGGATAGAGTGCATTAAAACACGCATTTTTTGGTATCAACGTAATTTCAAAGCGCTAAGGAACAAAATGCAACTAAGATGAACTTTTGAAAAGGTTTCTTGACACCTTTTTAAAAGGGGTCAATTTCGATAAAAATGGGTTTTACTAATCTTACGAGCTTAAATAAACCAGTTTTTCGCATTCCTCTGGCTTGCCCCCAAGCCCATTTTAACATGCGTACCATTTAAGTCTCGTGCTTATAGGCTCGCAAGCCTATTATAACTTAAATGGCTCGCATGTTAAAATGGGCTTGGAGGCTTGCCAGAGGCTTATTTTAATTTCCCAAGCCTTTTTTAACAGTGTAGACGTCATTGAGGAAACGCTTCACTACATGCAGTGAACAAGATGCTTGCCACTTTGAACAATTTTGTTAGTGGTTGTAAATTACTATTCTTGTCATTTATTATGTAAATATGTAAATAATATGATTTCGATTCTAAATAAATAAATAAATTCCAGAGTTTTCCCTATTATAGGGCGTATATTTTAGGACGCCCTGTATTTATACAATATATATTCAATACTTATATATGTAGTACAAAAATGAAATCTTCGAAAAGATATGTTAAATGTTGAGGCTTAATATATAATTCCTGTAAACTTTTATTATCGCTATATTAGTTGATTACACTTATAAATAAGTAGATTTTTAATTATGTATTAATTTAAATAGTCTACATATAGATGATTAAAATAGAGTGATAATACCATAGATATTTGTTCTACTTTATATACATTGCCTATATCTGAAAAATTGGCATACTATTTAGAACAATTTGACAAAGCTCGGTGTAAAATTACTCTAAAGAATTGTTAATATCTATTTCTTTAGTATATAGGCACTTTATCGCGAACAATTAGTTATCTTTATAATTACGTAAAATTTCTTTTAACATTAAACGTATAATTTGGCTTAATGATGATTATCCAAATATCCACATATATTGAAATTTAATTTATATTCTATATACAGCCTATTTATTCCGTACTTATAAATACGTGCAACTTTAAAATAACATTTACAAACATTAAAAACCGCGGATGGGTGAATTCATGAGACTGTACGTCAAGATCTCTTTACATTAATTTACATGTATGACAAATTTGTGGCAAATTTATTCGACATGCGCTTTACATGTTTCTCGAAAGGGGCGGTATGACAGTTGTAAATTTTATACATACTGCCAGAAATGTTCGGCTCGTCAGTCAATTTTGAGGTAAACTTTTATAACATCAAAAGAGCTGTATTGCATATATATATATATATAGTGTAACTATAATCTTATGCATGTAGGCAATGAACGATTTATCATTTTACGCGCTTGTGGTAATAATGCAGACTGACGCCAAACAGCCATGTATCCTTAGTCTGAAATGAAGAAGTTTATCTATACAGTTGCCTAAGTACGTGTTATTATTACGACTAAATTTGTCTAGATACGTGCATAGGCGCTATAAGGAGTTAATAGTAAGAGTACTGATATCTCGTCTTCACATCTCATTACCAAGGAACAAGTTTACCAATTTCTCTGATGACTTTTTGATTTGCGAGTGTCTCGCACAATCTGGAGAGATGATAGCGGACAGAGAGTTACAGGCATGATTTGCATTGCTTTGTGGACAACGCTGATATAACGGTATGTTGGATGCGTGTGAGCCTTTCACAGGGGCCGCTTGGGCACGCTCAAACACACAACACTCAGTGGCATGCCTAAATTATAGACATACATGTAGTGCACGCGCGCGTGAAGTTTCAAAAAAACAACAAACCGTGAAATATTCCTTAAAGGAGAAAGAAAAAGCATAAGGACGATCCCGTCAAAAAATAGTGACTGGCGTTTGGATATGTATGGGCGTTTATACGCCGCACCGTGTATAACATTTTGGCGCATAATAAATAAACCGGATATTAAACAGAGTAGCCGTGATTGAAAGTGTTAGCCTAATTAAATGATTTGTCTACCATGTTTGACTAATTTTTAGATTGTACCCCTGGATGTAAATATATTCGATTTCATTTCCTTTCTGGCCAAATTCCTACCAACATTTCCGTTCCCCCCCACACCCCCTCCCTCCCCGACCTGTCCTCTTTACATAACTTTAAGAGACATATGGCACAATGACGTTTAGATCGGAAAGAGATAGAGAGAAATATAAACTTCTACAGCTGACCAATGCCAGTGTGATCAGAAAAACAGACATATGCTCTATTTTGTATTGGAAACTAAATACCTGAAGAGAAACAACGCTTCCAATGAGAATGGCATCCTTCATTCAGTCTGCAGCAATCAGGAATTCAAGATAGTATATATTATTATGTAGTGTACGTTGTCATTCATGACTTTATACACTGCAGGCATACAATCATAAAATCGACAAAAGAAAGAATACGAAGAGAAATATTTGTAGTAAATTTTCCACCTTTCGAAATGGAATAATATATACGTTTTAAAACTAAAGTTTATTTGTTTAACATTTGTTTCGTAGAAACGCTTGTAACTTACCACGACAACAGCTGGTGTCAAACATTTCAATTATTTTTTTCTAATATAAAATACTTACTTTTAAAAAGCGCGGTGTTTACCTAATGCGTATAAACAACCTGCCATTAGCAACGATGAAAAACAGACTACAAAGCACAATGTTATTTGCTAAAGTAGACGAGTTAAGAACTATCAAAGGCACTAGACGAAGTCAGCTGTCTGGTTCGAATGACACCTCACTCGTTATTGTTGGTGCTCTAAATAATACGCTTGGCATATCTGAATATTTGTCAATTTTGACGAAGAATTTTTTACAAAAATGAAGTGTCTGGAAATCAATAATACTATTATTTTTCCTTTGGTTCATGCTAGAGGCCACAAAAACCCAAATAACTGTTGGCTATCGTGAAACAGGGCTCCATAATCAATACCCAAAAATGACCCTTAACGGCTACAGTTAATACTCCTTGCTTGTAGCATTCTTATTCTTATTCTTGGCTTACGATGCTACCGCATTGTATAATTCATGAGTAAATAATTTACATAGTAGGACAGTTTTGCAATAATATGTCATATACACAACATATGATAATAAACATTAAAATAATTGTAAGTATAAAATTTAAAGAAAATAGAAATTTCATAAATTATAGGTGCACGATATATTTCGTCCCTTCTGTTCAAGTTATACAGGGAAAAGTGAGATAAGAATAAAGAACGAAGATAAGTAGGTTGGACAATAAGATCAATAGATTACGTAACAGAATTAGAATAAATAAAACGCTGAAAGGATTGCATCATAGTTATAGAAATGGATGAGCAAGAGAATGAATGAACAAACATAGTCTGTATGCAACATAAGATTAAGAAAGAGTATATCGATTAAATTACACTGAAAAGATAGTAAAGAAATGATGAATGGAAGAGCGGATGAACAATCAAACACAATCTGGAGAGAGAAAAATAGTAATTAGAACGGAATGAGCGAGAGAATAATCAAACTCAGTCATGGATACAAACCTTAGGTTGGAGATATTTTATCAAAAACGACTCTAAAATAGCGAGTTTCAACCCGTCTGTTGATTGCATAATAACTCTGAATTTCTGGTGGGTGGTCGATGGAGCAATTTTGGGGCAAGATCGAATATGTTTGCCAATTGAATTTGAGGGTGACTTTGAAGGTCGAGGCTCGCTGATCAGTCACTTGGGTATGTGACTCTAACTCCTAATCTACGAACCGTTTTCCGGTATAACTGTCACCACAGTTACATTGAAATTTGTAAATTACGTTGGAATAAATTATTAAAATAATTATTCAATAATTAAACTAATAAATAATTAATATTATACGAAATAATGATAATTTGTAGATAATCAAATTAAGTGTTTAATTAAATACTAATCTTTTATAGAAATCAAAATTTGTGCAGAAAGTTTAAACGCATTAATGATTTTATAATAGTTGTTTGTCATTGTTTAATCGTTTTACCTGTCTATCGTAATTCACTCTCTGGCTAAATGTTTGCACGGCAAAATTGTTGATTTAGATCTCTGTGGTTATTATACTTAACTTAAAATCTACACAAACTGTAGAAATGGAAGTTGAAACTGGAACTGGAACACATATTTGCATAAACATTTAAAGACGAAGCCGAAACTTTTATTACACTATTAAATAAATTTAAAAAAACCAATAATAATAAAATAGGAAATAACCATGTTACATTACAATTATGAAATGATTTAAAAATTATTGGTTCTGTTCGTTAGTCCTTGATATCATAATATAACAAATAAAAGTACACAGGGTTGTCACTCCATATAACTGCAGTATAGTGATCATTTCATCAGAATTCATTTGTGATATTTATGTTTTACAAAAAAAATGTTCAGACCATTTTTGAATTCATACCAGTTACTAGTGTGGTTATTACGCACAGTATACACAGTATATGGTCAATAAGTAATTTTACTTTTACTGCATTTAATATTAATTCTGCTTTGTAATCATTGATTAATCAATTTACGCTACATTGATTTATGAGACAATTACTTATGAATCGTATACGGTTGCACCAACGTTATAACAAGAAAAATAAATGGTAAAAACGCAAAATTTATATAATTATTGGCATAGATAATAATAATTATTTCTCACTCTTTTTGGTTTCATATGCATCGTTGTCAATCATTGATACATTTTTGTCAATATAAAATCGTTTTATTTTAATAAATTTTATGTGAATTGGCAAACTAAAAGTGTAGTGTTAAATAAATTTTAAGTGCAATTTTATACAATTTTAAGATACTTAAGTCGTTAGTAAATCTAATTTATTGCATCTAGTGTATCTAAAACTATTTTTCTACATAAACGATGTAATTGTTCTAAAATCAATATTTTGCAAAAGCTTTCGGGTGGCTGAACAGTGTTTACTATTAAACTGCATACATAATCAATAAGAGTCCAAACTCTATCATTATCAGTATTTAAAAACAGTTGTAAACAACATTTAATAATATTCTAATTGTCTTACTATTATGAAAGAAAATGAATAAGTAGTACAACTTTTTACTATTTATAAGAAGTTTGACCGGTAAAAAGTTTTCAGAAATCCAATCCTTACAGTAGAAAAAATTATTTAATGATTTATAAAATAACGATAAAACAAACAATATTATATGATGCATATTATATGTTGCATAAGGTATACTTTTAAAATTATTAATGTAATAAACACTGGTTATTTCGTTTCTTATAAAAAATATTGCTTACAATAACAATCAACATAGTTTCTTAAATAGACATGAATTACATAATTTGAAAGTTCAAAATGGCTATTAGAGAAGATATTTTTTATGGCTACTTTAAGTATAAATTGCGTTGGCGAAATTTATAGATTAATCTTTTTTAATCTATGGTTAGTGATTTTATTTCAACTAATTTTACGAAATTATTTTAATACTTACAATATCTATGGGAGTGACAGATTAGTACTAATCTGTCATTCCCACCGGCAAATTACAGTGACAAATTAGTAATCAAAATCAATAACCACAGATTAACATATACTTAATCACCAGAGTAATTTATTTTTGTTTAATTTTAATGAGTAGTAAACACAAAACATACCTTAATCAGGTAGACCAAAAGGCAATTCCGACAACTTTTGAAGAGGTGAGGATAATCAAATAGGATTGGAATGCCATCGAATTTGGAGTCACATGCTCGAACCATTTTTTGATGAGTAGGCTCTTGGTCTAAGATAATGGACAAAGGAAGAACGCCAATTTCATTTACAGCAGTGATGGCTTCTTTCAAGGCAGAATTGAGCAGTTCTTCTTTTGCAGGAGAAGCCACAAAATAATAAGCGATTGGCTGAGGGAAACAAAAATATTATCAACATAAAAATAGAATTATACAAGAAATTATACATACAAAATAAATTGCATATATTTCACATATCTGACGCCAGTTAGAATACGAGCCTTGAAGCATGATGACCACAAGTTCACTGGCCAGCCGAGCGGTTCTGGAACCCTTTTCTTTCTCCTCAAAACCAGCTATTCTGTCAGACTTCAGATACTGCAGGCTCTGCTCAATCTTCATTCCATCCACTACTATGGAGCATACGGATTCAAGCGGATTGAGATCCTGCAGTTTTACCTTCAAACCTTCCATTGTCTTTGTGCACACACCAGATATGGACATTGTACTTTGCAGCTCTCTGTAGATAACAGATAGGGATGGCATGCCAAACACTGTTCTAAGGTAGTTATATGCAGCAGGAGATTTGTAAAAAATTCTCATAGCAAATGAGATATCTTCAGGAATCCATCTCATACCCCTAAGGTGTCGAGAAAAAAACTCTCTTTGAGATTCTGTGAACCTTTTTAAAACAGGATTGTACTTTTCTTCTGGTTTCAGCTCTACTACAGAGAGTAGTGAAGACTGATCTTTCATGTGAGACCTTCGTAACTTTAACTTCTTCTTAAGTTTGAAAATCTTAGAATGAAGTTGAAGATTTCTCCTGCGTTGTTCCAAATACTTCAATTTGTAACAGACATGCTTTTGACATAAAGTACTTGATGACGATGGTGTTGGCTCAATAGTTGCAGTTAAAGATCTTGGCATTGTTGGCATAACAGCTGGAGATACTGATGTTGAAGAACTGAGAGCTGGAGATCTTGATTTTGCAGACATGAGAGCTGGAGATTCTGATGTTGAAGAACTGAGAGCTGGAGATCTTGATTTTGCAGACATGAGAGCTGGAGATTCTGATGTTGAAGAACTG
>JAYRBW010044370.1:0-11505 GCA_036023295.1 Invenusta paracnida
TTTCTTATTTCATTTATTTTTGTGGTTTGAATGAATTTATATCTTTTAAAATTGTCTGTAGCTACCCAGCTTTTTGCTATTTTTGGCGATAAAAAAATATATATAAAGCTGTTGGCATTCGTTTATTGCATACATAAATATTGGATGGTTTCGCTGATAGATATCATTTGTTACATTAAATATCGCACTGTTACAGATTTTGCTTAAATACTGTATTAATTTATAATCCTTAAATACGTAGTTATTTTAAAAGTTATACTTATTTCGAGCTAACAACATAATACTAACGTTTAACAATTTAGTAACTGCCGCATACACTTTCTAATATCTCCGCATTCTACATTATATTGTACGATTAATTTACTCGATGGTTTATTTTTGTCTAAGCATACTGCCTTGCTGTTATAAGCTTGTCATCATAATTGTTTTTATTTGAAAAAAAGAAAAAAGCTGAGGATTTTTCTTTAATATCTATTTAAATATGTATATTATTTTGAATATAGAATACACAAATATGACAAATGCGTTGTAGGGGATTATAAGCTGATTATGGATTATATGTAGGTAGGTATTAAAAATTCATGGTATAATTTAACAGCTTATCCGATTTTATTATAATCTTAAAATATATACTGAACAATATGCTTACATACCTATAACAATATGTATTAATCACTATTATGTGTTAGTGTATAATTATTTTCTTAAAGGAAGTCTCTAAAGAATACGTAGTACTATTCGTTCCAGCATACATTACTTCAATAATAATAATATGCATTCCTCTTTTGCACAAAATTACGATTTATTTGAATTTTTTCGAATCTAAAGTTCCAATTTTTAAGTTTAAGCGTTACTAGGTAGAATTTGTCTTAAATTTTGATTGGTTATAGCGAGGCTCATCTCGATTCTGATTTGCTTGTGCATGACTTATCTTGATTGGTTGTAGGAAGGCATATCTCAATTCCGATTGGAAGAAAGCCTTTATCTAAAAACATAAGATGTACCTATCATAGAATAATTCTAGTAACAACAAGTTGAAACTAGTGGATAATCACACTGGCAGCAACTAGGAAATATATTGAGTTGTAAAACACCCCCTCTCTTTAATGAAGCACTTGTTATCCAATCAGAGAGAGGAAATGTACCTATCTATAGTTCAAAACATGCCAAGGTAGCCAACTTACAAAATATATTGTTTTGTTTCTCAGTCAAAACGTAACGCCTGTCCGCACTGTTGTTATTATTATAAATCTTTGTAGACTGTTTAATATAATTTAAATAATTAACTTTAGTATGGATCACAATGTAAAAGAGTTATTTTTTGCTTTCTTGGAGATGAAAAAGGTTATATTAATGTGAGATTAAATTAAATAAATCATTTCTACTTTGACAAACGAAATCTTTCCTCAAAATTGTAGAACCGATTAGCATAAATTCTTTAACGTAAAATGCGTCTTCAACGACCGACAAACAGCTCCACTTTCTTCTTAAAACTCTACATCACTTATAGTAGTACATCTCAAATAAAATAATATTTATGCTTAATTAAAATTCACAGTTACTAGTTTATGAAAGTCGGTACAAATTAATGGTTACTATATGCAAATATTTAGCTGGGAATTCCAGCGTATTGCATATAAATGGACAGCTTGTTAGTGAAACTGTGAAATCCAATATACAACAAGCGACTCGTTTTTCTATAAAGTGAAGTTTTTCACCCCTCTTGTTATAAGTTGGAGTATGAGAGCAAAGTAATTCTGTTTACTGTTAATTTGTTCCCACTTGTTGTGCTATGAAACAGACTACAGATAACTACGAGCCCCTAGTAACGAAAGATTCACACGTTATTCAAACTTGGGGATTTCTGTTTTCCACAAACTTTTAATTAAACTTTCCTAATTTACAAAGTTTCCCATGAAAATTCTTAATAATAATGTTACCTGTTAAGTATAATGAAATGCTACCAGAAGTTGGACTCTTATTTGCTTG
Source organism: Invenusta paracnida (assembly GCA_036023295.1). Taxonomy (NCBI): domain Eukaryota; kingdom Metazoa; phylum Platyhelminthes; order Proseriata; family Coelogynoporidae; genus Invenusta; species Invenusta paracnida. The sequence goes on from JAYRBW010044370.1 coordinate 1,990, forward strand.
AAGTTTACTATAAGCTCCTTCGGTGTAAATGCTTAGTTCCCTAAATGACTCCTAAATATTTTTTAACTCCTAAACGTAAATTAAAAGGTTCTAAAATATTTTCTAAATTACCAATAGTTTGTCTAAACATTTCTAACTCTCCCTGTACTCTTAGGAGTTTTCCAAAAGTTTCTTAATTTATTACAATAACACTTATGAATGATTGCTTAAAGTTCCCTAGATAATCCTAAATTTCCTAAACCCATAAACTCTTTATTATAAAAAAGGTAATACAATTACAATTAAACTATAATAATGTCGAATATTGGCATGAAAAGGAGTACCAATATGACCATATTACTAAAATAAAAGAAACTCATAGTAATAATAATATAATGAAATATATTTTACTTGTTCACTATTATTTTTATAAACGTCATTATATTAGCGGGGATTTAGAAAATGTTAAGAAGATATTTGGCGAACTTTTTTTCAATATTTATCGATTAAAGGAAACCTCATTTTGGAAACTTTAAGCAAACATTCAAGAGCTTTGGGAATATAAGGAATACTTTAGGTGACATTTACTAAATATTTTGCAAAAATGGCCAAAAAATATTATAAGGTTAGAATAGATTTAAAATTAATTGACATATATAATGTATAACTGATGTAATAAATTATAAATTTCAAACAACTTTGATTAACACTTTTATAAATGATACATATAGGTGGCTTATTATCCCGCTAATAACTATAATACAGGTTAAATTGCATAAAAGCTTTGCCGGAATATGTACATAAACCTTAATTAATTAGTCCTCATAAGCTTGAAGGTTGGAGTTCATCTCACTAAGCTACTTATACCTATTCTCCTGCAGCGCTGAGCTATTGAGCTATCGATTGATTAGTTTTAGCCTACATATGGCGACTAATTAATTAATATATATATATATATCCCGGCAAAGCGTTTGTGTAATTTGCGTGAATTATAACTTAGATTAAATTTAAATTATTTTCAATCGAAGCTTATTGTTATAAATGTTATATAAAGATTTTACCATGACTGAAATTGTCAACACTTTGGATGGAAGCCCAGTTTACGAATGGACATTTGTATATTAGGTACTGCTTAGATGAACATCATCAAGAGGATCAAAAAGTTGATATTTCACAAAGACAACATCTATATATGGTATCAGTTGACCAAAAGTAATCGATAATCTACATAGACAGACTATTCCTTGTTCCATAGAACGTTAGAAAATTACAAAGTGAATAAGTAGGTACCTATGGGTAACTACGCTACACAAATTAGTTTTTGTTATTTCCAATAATATAAATATTATTCTAGAAACTACAGTATTTTATTAAATCATATACAGAAAGCATATTTGAATTATAAATAGGTAATTCATGTACATTTCTAATAAACATGAAACAATTCTTCAAGTATACATAAACAATAATGCTGATACATAAATCTGTTTAGCGTCTGATGGATCAATAGATTGTTTAATAAGAAGAATAGTGCAGGTATAATAAAAGAATAGTCATCATACCGAAGGGTATGTATGTCTCTGCGGTTAGAATACTATTAATATACATACATGTGAAAGCTTTATAATTTTATATTATCACCTATGTACCTACCATATTGGTACATTCGGAAAACACACACCTAATAACGATAACGTTTTCAGTTAATTATGCCAAACAAATTTAGCTTGGTCCACAGGTTAACAAATTAGATCAGAATGATAAAATGATTATAATGATGAATCAGAGAACAACAGCCAGAAATTCAGTATATTTAAACAACTTTATACGCCAGTTAAGACCAACTGCGGTAGCAGGCTTGAAGGAAAAGACTGAGACAAAAGTTTATAATGAGAGTATTTGGTCTCCAATCTAGCCAGCTACCAGCAAAGCTTTCAGAGCTAATGTGCTCTCGTTGTCTTTGAAGAGATTGAGTTGAAAAGAGGCCCATTGGCTGGATAAGATTTGAACCTCGCGAGCAGTAGAGGTGGTCAAATACTGTCGGGACCTTTTTTGCCTTTTTCTGGAGAGAAATTGGGGAGAAAAAGAGATATTTTATATGATGCAAACACTCCTATATTTAGTGCTAAAAGGAAGAGTTACAAAATTATTCAGTAGTTTTAATTTAAGAATATTTACTACCTCCTGATAATAGAAATAAACTGAATAGCGTGTCGGGAGTAAAATATGTCGACAAATTTAATTTTATGGTTGTAAACATTTCATCTGGCTTCCCAAGAATCGAATTCAAGCATTAGCTCCTTCGCTGAACAACTCGTATATCTCTCGTAACCAAAATCTGCTCCTCTTATATAGGTACCAAATCTGCAGAATTATGCTTTTTTCGTTACAGTTACTATGTAATGTTACTATACTAGGATGTAACTTCTTAAGAGATGGAATCAACATCGAACAACTTGTTGCACTCGTTTATAAGTTTGTCCAACGAATTTGTATTATTTTGAAAAATGTGGTATAGAAAAGGAATTTCAAGGTTATTGAGAACATTGCTTTTTATTATAATTTGCATTTTAATTAAATACTTTGGCGCTTTCGGTCTTGATATGAACTCTCGGACCCTTATAGTCGTCAATGAAAAATATAGAAGTGACATGATAAAATGACCATGGCAATATACAAGAGAGCTAGTCAGCGCAAAGGATTACATAATAAAAGTCATTTAAGAGTTTACAGGAAAACAATAATTAATAATGTGACTAAAAAGATGAGTGGGGATCAGATTATTTAATTGAATTAAGTAAACATCTTGCGACATGGTTATTAAGAGATCATGAAGCCAGTATCTAAATTAAGAACATGATTAGTGTTAGTTTTAATATAGGCGGCATCGATAATACGGCGAATGTTAAAAGTAATAGATTTGTGAAATTAATAGAATGGTTAAAGGAATAATATTGTGACTATATTCTGAAAATTGGCACGAATAGGCAACTTTTGGCAGTCAAACCTTTCGGTTCTAATCTGTAATATGAGTTTTAAACCTATTCTGCCCATATAGAAAAGAAGAAGCCACTATGAATGCAGAATGCTACTATACAAGAAAGTGCCTTTTGTATTATAATGTGCAATGTATCTAAATACAAATGAATGCAACTACGCAGTCATGAAATCATTTTAAAAATCTGAAAATAAACACTCTTTTTAGCTTATCATAATATTTTTTATTACTTTTATAATAAGTGACAAAGTTCTTGTGCAAGATTTATCACAACTATAGGTACATTAACACAAGATTATCTCAGCCTTCTAATATATCCAATATACATATATGTATGTACACTCATTTCATTACCTCAGAATAAAATGAATATGCGACTATATATCACAAGCATACCAGACAGTGCCTGTTGGCAGCAAAAATCCTCTTGAGCATCGAGCAGAGTGAAGTATGCGTGTCGATAACACTGCACTGGAGCTGGAATCTTTCATTCTCTGGAGGTGCAGTGGGATCGTAGCTGATTCCCGTGCTCAGACAATGAAGTCGACGTCGAATGATTCTAATTTGGGGGCAAAAAAAACATGACAAAGTTGACTATATAGTATCGAACCTTTAAAAGGTAATTAACACCAAAAGGGGAACCACGTGTCACAATGTATAAATTGCAAATTCTCAGCTTCACGCGTAATAAAGATCGACATTATATCCACATCAAACGACCTGGGTGGTATTTGCTTATAAGATTACATACTTACGGAAGCAAAGCAAACCAAATGGTTATACAAATTTTAAGCGCTGAGACGCCCAAAATGTAAATTTCAGTTTTCAACGCATCGCGCGCATTCGTGCGTTTAAGATGAATATACCACGTGTGTCCTTTCAGTGGCTTCCTAATAAAGAAACATAAATTGATGTTCTCCCTCAAATACTATTGGTTTTCAAAATCACGTATTGCAATGGCAGACTCATTCGCAAAAAGTGACAAATAATTATGTTGTATAGAAAAGCATTGCAATAAATAGAAAGTTGAACATAAATGCTTACAAACTATTTTAATCCGAAGATTGTTATATCTGCAAAATAAATACGTTATTACGCCTAATATTGCAATATACATAGAACTCAATCGCAATAATTTATCTTTCTAAAATACTAAATTCAAGTTAGTAATTATCCCGATACCGTAAATGAAACAATAATTTACCATTAAAGTAATGTCAGTTAACATTTTCATGCAGATATTTAAGATTAGCTCACACGAGTGACCGTTTAAAACATGGATATTTGTGTTTAAATCTGATTGCCATTGTCTCTTATTAGATGCAACAATTTTTAAATTGTAGACAATAATTGTTCTAAAAGTGCTGGTTCGGATATTGTAACGAAAATCATGCTCTTTAAAATGATATATTTTACATAATACCTACAGTGAAAAACCAACAGGCAGTAATTATAAACAGTTTATTGTGTTCATTGATAACTACACGATGTCTCTTTGTATTCATTACTTGTTCTGAAATATTGCAGCCAACTAAACAACACAATCCAATGACTACCCACATTCTAAGATATCTATAGTATGGTGGCCGACAAGTACCAAAATATAACTGCGTGTTTTATCACCAATTTATCACAATTAAGCTCCTTATTTACGCAATAAATTGCTTCTTTACTAAACGTATATCCACGCGTGTGTCGTGGTTGTTCTGATTGGCTATCGAGCAGCCAATATCAGCCACTGAGCGACGATTACGCCCCCTCTCTCACACACAAACCAAATATGACGAATGCTGCGCTTAAAAATTAGGACACACCTACTTTCTCTCTAACGTCGTGTCGTTGCTATGAGAAAATTCAAGACCAATAAGGAAAGAAGTAACTGGTTATGTAAAGAATTTATTTCTTTAGTAAAGAAGCAGAACGGTTATAATAATACGTAGTTATATTTTGACCCTTTTCAGATACCATAATCTAGTGTCATTAGTTTTGATTCCAAGCTATCAGTGAGTATTTTCAGTTGACCAATAATAACTGCTTTGTTACTTTGTCGGTGGTCTCATTAAGATGAATGTTACATTCGTCAGAAAAAAAGAAGTTTTGTTAACCATGTATAAGGTCTACTCTATAATCGATAAGTCATGTTTCGCTAAATTCTATGCGCCAATCATGCAACACCGTTTGAAATAATTTACAAAATTAAATACAGAGATATACAGAAAAACTATCATCATCATTTAAGAATTGTCTTATTATGGAAGCCTGAGGATTTAATTTTATTGTATAATAACTGTTTGTTATAAAGGCTAATAATCTCAAACATGTGCTTGTTAGTACATGAAGGATATATATTCATAAGATGTAATTAGATTTATCGTTCATATAACTCTATGAAACCATAATAGGGCGAAATGGGAAGCCTTTAGATAATGAACAATTATATAACTGAATGCCAAAAGATGGTGTCCGCCCTATCATATTTATCATTACTTGTAAATACTTGCTAGTTTTTGACCATTTACGATCAGGTAAATGCTTTATTTTATAGAATGTTGAGATTGACTGTCTTTATGTTGATCTATAGTCTTAAATACTCCATTCACAGCTTTGTATTGAGTAATATATTTAAAGGCTTTTATCGTGCATTGAAATGTCTTCATTGGACCCTTGATAACAATCACTTAGCGCTTCTGTTTACTTTGGTTGCAAGTCCATATCGATAAGAATTCCAGTTATTAAGGATCCAGTTTACTTCTTCCATATTAGTGCTATATACTTTCAAAATGAAATAAAGTGGTACAAAAGTGAACCACACAAAAGTATAAACTCATACGACTTTTTAAAATTGTGATTTGCTAAGTAAAGAATTCTTTATTATATTCTCTCGAAAACAAAAAACAATATGAAAGCGGTTGTATAAAATGGCATGTTTCGTGGACTAATATCGAGTACATGTATATATTATTGTAAATACGGTAGCTATGTATTTGTTATTCATTTTTTATAATTAATCTGAATTTCATTAACACAAATTATTTAATAAGTTGCTTTTTTTCTAGAATACATGAAAAATCTTGTTTTACTTACACCTATGCTTAGGTACCTATAGTCCACAAAATATGAAATGCATGTATTATTGGATGTGATCATTATCCCGGTAAGAATAGAATTGTCATAAATATGTCATCAATAATTAATTAGTGTAATATAATGTGGCAAACTAGTGTCAATGAATCTAAACATAAATAATTTGTTTTTTTCATGTATTTTTCAAATTATGCAACTCGATTGGTAAGGTTATATTTAAATATTTTGCATAAATAATGCCAATATTTGAAATCATTTTCCATAGCGCCATTTTATAAAACATATTATGATACAAAGAAGTACCTAAATGTGTACAAATGTCAGTTAAGTGGCAACATTTTATTCGTTTCTCGATGAATTTTGTTTTTCTTTGGAACATAGCTAGTCCTTACTTATATCATTCAAAATTTATAAAAAATATACATTTATATCATCAATTTCGACAAAAAAATAACAATTTAAAAAAATATTGCATTTAATGTTGATTTAAAAATATATAAAAAATTTATTTTATTTTATTTGTTATATTTTAAGCAAAATATAGGCTATTTTTATGCATATTTGATTATTAAACATTAAAAGAAATAGTCAGTATCTAAAATTTAGTCATTTAGATTTAATTTGAAAGATGTATCATTAATTAATAACAGTTTTATTGGCATATTCCATAAAATTTCAGAATTTTAAATTTTAAATTTTTACAAGTTACTAAATTTTCTTCATTTCTAGATGAATTTACTTTTTCTTTAGACCATAGCTTGTCCTTAGACATATCATTCTAAATTTATGAAAAAAATACATTTATATCATCAATTTCAACAAAAAACATAGCAATTGGCATTGCATTAAAAATTAATGTATTTTTAATTGTTCTATTTTAATCAAAATACATGCTATTTATTATGCATACTTAATTATTAAATCTTAAAAGAAATTGCCAGTATCTAAAATTTAGTGATTTAGATTTAATTTGAAAGATATATGATTAATTAATAACCGTTTCATTGGCATATTCCATAACATTTCCGAATTTTAAATTTTATAAGTTGCTACATTTACTTCATTTCTAGATAAATTTTCTTTTTCTTTAGACCATAGCTTGTCCTTAGACATATCATTCTAAATTTAGGAAAGCTATACATTTATATATTTTTATATAATATATTAGAAGAAACAAATGTTATTGGTTAATATTTTCATATATATTATTTTATTATGTTTGCTTATTTAGAATGTTGCTTATTATTATTAGTCAATTTTAGTTTTTTTCATTGTTATAATAATTTTTATTCACTTACTATTGCAAATTTACAAGGAATCTGTTTGATAATTAATGCAACTAATATTGCATAATTAGTGCTTGACATTAAATTTTCTTAGGGGTTGCCATGTCAGGTAACCAGTTTCCAATTTCTAGTTGCGATTGAGATAAATTATATTACTAGTTGCCCAACTTTAATTGAATTTTTATACACTATAATATAGGTACCAGCATTGTATGCAAGAACAGAAAGCTAACAGGGGAGAGAAGGGGTGATTATATTACATGTATACTGTGTCAGCATAAATGACCAATTTAGCATTTGAGAATTATCTTTTAAATGTATATAGCTTGAAAATTATACTATGCAGCTGTAAGGAAAGGTGTCAGTTAGCCTGTCTACCTATTATTTTGGTAATATTAGCTTACCTACTTAATTTATGTGACTCCATGAATTCAGACATTGCATTGTAATGTATACCCTGAATCAGCTCTATTTCAAAATTTGGCACTATAGCTTTTCATTGGCCTGGAAGAAAAATAATCAATGCATCAATAATCTTGGAGGGGGTTTCTAATGGTTAAAATAGTTGATAGATAGGAATTCCCTTACTATTTGTCTTGCATTGACAATTACATTACATTGACTGCTCAGTATTGTTAGAGTAAACAGACATTTTATTGATCTGGTATACTTGTGTTTATTATTTTGCAGAGTAATCACACTAGTGATTTCTATTGTATTCCATTGAATGTACAAGTATCTTTATCCAAAATCATTACATGCCCAGGAGGGGCACCAGTTTCAGATATGTAGTGGCCTGACAGGATGCTGTACATGCCCTGGGCATGTGTTAATGTTGAGCACTAATAATGCACAAATAAATTAGTATTTCATTAAAAATGTACTATTTAAATAATTTTTGGAATATACTATCTTTTTCCTTTATTAATCATCACGATAGGTTTTTCAAAGATAGGAAATTTTTTTTATTTCGGATGAAGGCCATTGTGGATGAAAGCTAAGAATGTTTCGAACAATTGGCAACTAGGCAAACATGATGTCCTCTGCTCAAACCACTTCAAGCAGGAAGATTTTCATACCATTAAAAATCAAATGTGACTGAAAAATCTTCTATCCCTTCAATATTTTCATTTAAGTAAGTAGCTCTGTGATTTTTATGATAATTTGCTAATATGTTTATTCTATTTTTGTAATATATATTATTTAATATTCTTAGTTTTATTATCAAAATGTTAGTTAATCTGCTTTTATCTTTAATATATGATTAAATTTATACTAATTTATGCTCCTTTAAATATATTAAGCTTGATTTTTAATAGGTATCTAAAATAATATGGTATAGAAAGGATTTGTTTGTGTATCAAGCATGACTACTTAATGGACCTCCTAAGTTTCTGTTTTAGTACTATATACTTAAAAAAACAATGTATATTTTTGGACAGGGGGCATTTTTATGTTTTTACAATAAGATATATGTATTACAGGAGCTACTTCTGTAAATTATCAAAATTTATATATCTCATGTCTTAATAAATGCCAATAATAATGCAGTTGTGTCAAAATATCACATATATATATATATAGAGAGAAAATTTGTAGTTTAATTTTATACCTACATATGTTTTTTTATAAATTAATTGATATGCATTAGTATTTTTTTTATATTTAATCCATGTGCTTATAGATTATATGAAAATACGAAACTTCTCATTCAAAATTGTTGATCATCTACAATAAATTTGTAGATCTTATCAAAGGAATTTTATATGTTTATGTTCCTATATTTTTTCTTACAATATTTTAATATCATGTTATTATTTTATTTTTTAAATGTAGCAATCTTTAAAATGTCCAATTATGTTTTGTTTAACTCTGAAACAGCTAATCTGTATTTATATTTCTTTATAGTATATCAGTATATAGCTACTTATCAATTTGCCAATTGCTTATGTTTTTTTATCTCTACTGTCAATTCATATGCACTGTTCACATATAAATCTTTATACTTATAATACATAAGAATATTTTTAAATATATATATATACTACATACTTTTTAATATCTCGTAAATAATGCATAGCGAGATACTCAATAAGTATGTAATTATTTTTCACATTTTAGAAGAGGAGCAAAAGAACAATCATATTTCCCAATTGCAGACCTCTGGCT
>JAYRBW010044381.1:0-11505 GCA_036023295.1 Invenusta paracnida
CGCCCAAATATTGAAAAAACATCTTTTGTTCAGCGTATGCCAACGTTTTACATACGTCGGGTATACGCTGACTAAATTGTCAAGGTGTGACAGGGCCATAACAATGATCACCTAATGTATTACCAGTATTCACATTATAAGTTCAACAATTGTCAAACTTATGTTAACATTGTCTAACATGTGGCAATGCATGACAGTTTTACCAATGATCACATAGTTTCTATGGATATACACTAAAGAACAGTCTAGGGTCTATACAGTATACATTTATGTTTAAATTTAAATCAGAACTGTATCAGACATTCAAGTGTCAAGTATCAACATGTCAAGGAAAGTTACTAAGAAATCAGCTAAGTTTGTGTGGTTGTCCTAAACATGTCAAATATGTCTACATTAGTCTACATATATGTCTATTACAGATAGGTTAGACATAGACTCAAAGCACATTACTTCAAAGCTAGAAATATGATGCTAGACACTATTTGTAAGTATTTCAACTTGTAGTGTTGATTTACTGTTGATATTTACAAGTAGTGTTTGTGAACAGTGTAAATGATCACATAACTTATCTACAACTTAGGCATGCACACATTTTTATACTTGTCATATTCCAATATATGCCAGTATGCTTCAGCATGCTCCAAACTTTTACCAATTTTATCTATAACTTATTTTATGTATGCCAGCATATCTTATATGTCCGAAATAAGCTGGCTAAATTGTCAGACAGGGTATGACAGGACTATTAATTTCCATAATGTTTTATAGGTGATTTAAATATTTTTTTACAAATAACTAATAATAAAATTTATTGAAACAGTATTAGACTATATGTAGATAAATATATACACATACTCGTATATAAATTTTATAATTTCAAAAAGTTGTATTTAAATGAATGATTTTTTCATTGATATTTAAAAATGGTTGCAGAAGTATTTTGTTTGTATTTTTTAAATGGAATTGCCAATAAATACCAACCCAAATAAAATAGGTAATTATTATATTATACATAAATATAATACCCACATTAAAATTTAATTAAGTTGAAATATTTTTTGTTTGTAGTTTTGTGCAAATTTATAAAGCCAATTGAATACCTTACCACTGACAAACTTATTTCTCATATTTCTTGTATTTCTCATTTTCAAATATTTTTTTTCAATACAAATTGAGTATAGGGTTATTGTTATCAAAATATCAAAGCTTTAAAAATATGGGTTAACATATCATACCCAAGTCATAATTTATAATACATATACTATAAGGTGGACTTGTTTAGATTGTAGCATGTCTAACCACAGCTACAAGGAACATGTATAAATAAACAATTTTTATTAGACTGGATCAACATTATTATGACCAGCCCAATGATTGACACAATATGACAGTGCTAACAGTTTTCTACAACAAGGAGTACATTCTGAGTCTTGAACCACCAACCTACAGGTTTATAGGCCAGCACATTACTCGCTCATCTATGCTCTTCAAACTGTTAGTGCTTTCATATTGTGTCAATCATTGGACTGGTCATAATAATGTTGGTCCAGTCTAATACAAATTATTTATATATGTTCCTGTTATCTGTGGTTAGACATGCTAAAATCTAAACAAGTCTACCTTAAATAATATATTCTCACTTAAAATAAATGTGTGTGATATTAATGTTTCAATTTTATTTTGTGATTTTATTTTTATCATTCACTTTTTATTACATACTCTCATTTGACTATACTCTATATTTAACTATAAATACTGTCTTGTCTAATTATGTAGTAATATAAAGTAATGGGGAAATAAAGATTTTCTTAGGTATAATATATTTTACACAGGAGCTTTCAGTTTCTTTTTTCAACTGCACATTGAAGAAAAGGTTAGTGAAATATATTATACCCAAGAAAATCTTTATTTTTCATTACTTTATATCTTAAATTACTAGGTATGACCAATACAACAAAACAATGTTATAATATTATATAAATATATTTTTAGATTATTCAAAACATCAGTGACTGGAATTACATACAAACTGTATCCATGACACAATATTACCACCAGAGATAATGTAACTGAAACATATGCATTACTTTCATATCAATCTACTGGTAGTGAGAGCCCAAATTGAAGTGGCCAGAGTAGTTCAGTTTGAAAAATATTGTAAATATTTACTCATTGTTAGTTTAATTAAAATCACATTTAAAGATTTATGCTAATGTCTAAATATAATTTATTGTATAACATGTAGATTAGTTATTCCATTACTTAAGTTTTACACTTGTCATTTATTTAGGTACTAGTATTTCTATGAATTTTCTCTTATTTCAACACTTTTTAATAGATATTTTTAAAAGTTGTATATTTATATTATAGTATTTTACCATTTCTCATAATTTGTCACATATTTAAAACAAAGTTAATGTTACACAACTATAAATCATATTTTATATTTTAGGACTATTTGAAAATATATTCTTTATTAATTATAAAAAAACAATTTCATTTATTCATTCTGCAATATTAAATTTGCAACATTATTATATCCTTCATTTGTATTTTAAATATTTGAGAAGTAATTTACTGTCATAAATAAAATTCACCAAGAACACTTATCCATAAAATACCATAGTTTTAATCAACAACATATCATGTCTTAAACATTTTTAATAATTTCAAATTAAAAATTAGCAAATAAACATTAGTGTGTAATTTTATTATGATTTTATCAGGTGGAGGTTATGTTTTGTCTTAATACTATGTCAGTGTTATGTAAGTATAGTAAAAAATATGGAGCCTTTTTTAATATGTTTTTTCCTGATACCAAAAACATGACATGGCAGTGTAAATTGGCACTATTTACACCTACCAGTACCAGTTTACAATTGCAAAGTATTTATGATTTAATATTTCTATCTTTATGGAAGTATATCAACAATTTTCACCAATTTATTTTTCCAAATTCAACATTTTTAGTGTACAGAAGCATACGAAAGGTAGCTATGCCTGCAAGGTACTTTTATAAAATAGAGTAAATACTATGCTATATTTAAATGTCTTTGATTATAACCCAACATTATTATACATTTAGTTGGAGTGTGTGCATTGTATTCTTTTTTCTCTTTGTCATGCCATATTTTTAACTCTTTTTGAGGTGGGTAGCTGCTATTGGGGTGGCATCAGATGAAGAGGACAATGATACAACATGAAATATGTATGCTTCCACCCAATGAAGATGGTAATATTACCAACAAAGGATATATCCAACAGGAAAAACCAGGTGATGTTGCCAGCGGCTACTCCCCCAAATTTAGCAGACTCAAACCCAGAGCTCATGACAAAAATGCCATCTAAAATATTCAACTTATATTTTACACCTGAGTACATGGTGTAGATTGTGAACTTTACAAACGTGTATGCTTTGCAAAAGGGTTCAGACTTCAGAATGTCTTTGAATGAGCTGAGTCACTTTTTTGAATCCTTGTGCTTAGTGGCTATCACTCTTTGCCTACAGAAGATGTCTTCTGGTCAATGTCTGCTGATCTAAGCTGCCCCCTTGTTAAGAAGACAATGTCCTGAGATCACTTCTGTAAACTCAAACAATTTCTGCATTTTGCGGATAATGCTAATTTTCCTCAGGGAGATAAGTACACCAAAATATTACCACTCTATGACTACCTCAATCAACAGTTCTCCCAAATTTGGAATTTTCACTGAACACACAAGCATTGATTAAAGTATGGTGCCATTCTATGGTAAGCATTTTGGGCGAATGTTCATTTGTGGCAAGCCAGTACGCTTTGGCTACAAAATTTGGGCACTGCAGCCCAGGTATCCATTTTGTCTTCAACTCTATGGAGGAGCTACTGACAAAACAAATGAACCATTTGGTCATTGGGTCATTACACAGCTTTTGGATGTATGTGAAAGACTGGAAGAGCTGACACTGTCACTTTTGACAACTTCTTCACCAGTCATGCGCTGATGCTCAGTTTGAAAGATATGGGATTCAGAGCAACTGGCACTTCAAGAAAATGGCACCAACCTGTGTCCATTGAGCAACAAGGACATGAAGTAGATAGACAAGAGTGCAATAGACTGGTGCTGTGATAAAAATATCATGGTTTGTCTGTTGAATGACAATGTAGTCATCAACATTGTGAGCAATCATTTAATAGTCAACCCTACAAAGGATGTCAAATGGTGTCAATGACAGATCATGGATTCAAGGAAGTGCAACAACCACAACTCATCAACCAATATAATCATACAATGGGTGGCATTGACATGATGGACTGACTTTTAGGGAGCTACTGGCCAATATTGAGATCCAAAAAGTGGTATTGGAACCTTTTTCAAATGCCCTAAACCTTGTTGTTGTTGCATGCTGGTGTCTCAAACAGCACAGTGTTAGTGTAAGACAATGTGAGAGCCATCTCAACTTCTGCCAGTCTACCAATGGCATTACTCCACGCGAATTTCTCTGTATACCATGTTTGTTGTGGTGGACCATCTGCTGGATAGTTGTACCAGAGATTCATTATGATGGCGAAGGATACTTCTCTGTTACCACCACAGAAGAGCATTGTGTAAAAAAACATGACCAAGAAATGTGAGAAGTGCAACAAATGCCTTCATGGGAAGTGCTTTGTTACCTATCATACATGGGGAATCAAACCTACATGTAACCAATCATATCAGTTTGTAATGTGGTACTTTTATAATATTATGCACCAAAATAAATTGTTTTTGTTTTTATTCTCATGTTGAAGAAAAATTGTGTTTGTTTCATCTTCTATCATTATTTTTGCAATAATATTTAGATATAACACAAGTAGGCACAGAAAATGAGTAAATAACACAATAAATTATTTTTAAGAGGCAAAATGGTCGATATTGACAAAAATAAATGAAATAAATTCCTTATTTTTGTTATTTACTTCCCTCAATATTTACAATATAAAAGTAGGAACATTATATGAGTTTGTACATGTATTTATAAATGCGTTTATGTAGGTAGGTATAAGTTGAAAACACTTAAGGTATACAAATGTTGTAGTTAGAAACATAATTTGTCATCAAGATAAAGTAAAAAGTAAAAACATATTTCTCAATGAGGGGTGGAGTGGAATGATATTAGAACATACTTGTGATGCTTATTTGATCTTATTTTGACTCTTGTAATGAATAAAACCACAAAAAATGCTTTTTTCTCAAAATAGGGAAAAAAATATTTGTATGTATATTTTGAAAGCTTTACTTGAATGTTCGAATTTTGGAACACTGTATTTTTAGTAGATAATCATAAGCTAATCATTTAAGACTTATATTATACAGGGTGTCCACATGTACACAAAATTCACATATGTACATGAATATACATGAATTTTGATAAAAAAAGAAATGTAAATGAATTGTACGCTAATTTGAATAGAGATACGTGAATTTGAACTGCTGTATGTGAATTTTTTAATAAGTTCTTTTTTAATTTCTTTTTTGATAAATACTACTAATTTCAATCTTAATATCAAAAATTTTTGCCTGAGCACTTAAGTATAACTTTTGGATCTTTTATTTACAAACCTATAAAATTCTCAATCTGAAAGTTTTTTTGTTTTGGTAGCTTAACACATTCTTTAGGAATGCAGGGGGACAAGTGACCTTGGCTTGCTGAGCTTTCACTAGGTAGAATGTGTTTACTATATGTTGATGTATATATATGTATATTTTTAAAATTTATATGTAATATATTGTCAATTTCTTTACCAAATTATGTACGTGAATTTGTTTGGTTAAGTAGTGTGGACACCCTTAATATATCTTTTCCATCATATTTGTAATAATAAAAATATCGAGATGTAATGTTACTCTAATTTTTTCAAACAGTTGATGCTAATTTGCCTGATTTCAAAAAATAATTTTGGGCTATATGTTATCTTTCAGTTTGAATTTGTATCAATTATTTGCCATGCAGGTGTATTAGGGTTTGATATATTTTATTGTTGCCAGGATAGACTTTTTGTCTGTAAATTAAGAATTGTTAGAACCTTCCATAAATCTTAAATCTACTTGGATTTCGTCTCATAAATTCATTTGCGATTTTTGTCATGTCAATTAAATCAGTTAACTCCTTATGAATAGATACATGGTTCCCACGCTTCTGTAAAACATGGAAAAGTCAGGAAATTTTGATATTTTTAGGTGATTTGCAGAAAAGGTCAGGGAATTTTTGTCAAGTTTGGTGATTTTCAAAATAAACTTGTATGTAATATTTATATTTAGAAAATTTTGCCTCTTCCAGAAAATAATAACTACAGAAATAGATTTTATTTTTCTTCAAAATATTTAATATTACCATAGATGAATGATTCCTTTTCTGTATCTTATGTCTATACTAAAAAATATTTTTGTATCAATAAATTAAACCTAATAATCTAAGTAACAATGATTGTCTTTCTTTATATATATATGTATTGTATATGTTATGATATTTGTATTGTATAGAAGTTTTATTGACATTATTTATAAATAGAAGTAGTGTGTTTTTATATTGATATAATATTAAAACATATAAAAACATGGTACATTATTAATTTCCTATTATTATAATATTTGCTTACTCTTTCTGGGTTTTTGGAAATATGGTCAGGGAAAACCTGGAAAAGTCAGGGAATTTTTTTCTGAAATTCCGTGGGAACCATGTTATCCACATTATGGTTATTTAAGTAATAGTACTTCTACCAGATTTTAACGTTAGTAAGGGTTTCAATATTAGTATTTATCGCTTCTTCGAATTTTTTTAATTAACTTAAATGTGTCTTCGATTCATTTATTTTACCTTGGCTTCATTATATGTTTTAAAAATTAACGAGCTATATTTAAATATAGACTGTTTTCTGTCTAATCAACAATTCTTATAATTTGTTATTTTTATAATTGATATATATTTTTATTTGTTTGTTTGTTTGTACAATATGTCTTTTTTTTATTTTGCTTTTCATTTTAGGATCTTCAACAGTGCTCCGAATCCCCAAATCAGGGACGCCGATCTGGATCATGTTCTGGTGCACCGGGCAGCACCCATTGTATGCAAGGGAACGACGATGGAGAAGAGGATTCTGACTCTTCCTCCTCTTCCGACCAGTACATGGAAGAAAAGCAACTTAGCTTGGACCAATTCCGAGAGATGTGGAAGTCCGAAATTGCTAATAAGCGATTAACTGAAAAAGGTATAAGTAATATTATTATGTTAGTTATGCTCATATGTGTACGTCATGTTTTCTTGAATTAAAACTGTTTTATTTAAATAATTTATATTATATAAATAAATATATTTTATAGTATTTATTATAAATATAATGTATTATACCTTCGTTATTTGGATTGGTATTATTAATGTTGTTTTTTGTCATCAGTTTACTAATTTTTTGCAATATTGCATGCACCAAATAGTTACATATTACCAAATCTTTGGTTTTCAATATTTGCGCATTCGTGTAAATTCGTTTGTTTTACTCTAAAGCAGGAAAGTCACTATGTTCACCTAATTAATTCGCAAATGTGTTTCACCAAATGATTTATATATATGACAAAAAGATTTGCAGAAATTTAATCGCACACATCAAGTTGCTAAACATAGGCGACTATTCTCAAGTATGTGATGAATGTGAATATAGTATTTAGTTGAATGATTCAGATTTATAGGTAAAGTAGAACACAAAAATACTAAGAAATATATTTTACCACTGAAACATTAGTTGTTGCATTGTATTTGCTTGTTAACATACTGATTTCTTTTTTACATTTCTAATTATAAGCAAAGTTGTTCTTTCTTCTATTACAATTTGTCAGTTGCAATAAAGTTTCTAGTTTGTACGCATTCATTCGTAGGCACCTAAGACATTCGATACAATAACTAGATAAAACATTGTCTGTATATATACCAACATTATCAGTGTAATCGCTGTAGGTTGCCTATTAAAATGAAAAAATTTGGACAATGAAATGATAGCAATGAAAGTCATTTTATTGAAGCTTTTAACTTCCGTTTCTTTATTTTAAAGAACCTGTTGAAATATCATATGATATAATATATATTTTTTTATAAATCCGTGTCAATTTTTGAAGAAATTTCAGTTACTTATGTTTATATTTATAATCTTATATAGATACAACGAGATATTTTTCATATCATTTGAAATGTTTTCGAATTCTTAGATAATTTTTGATTTGCCTATAGCACCGTTGAAATTCTACTTGTGGACCATGTATTTTCGTATGTATAGCTACTAAAATAGTTCATGGGATACTAAGGTACCAAATTGGCATTTGTTACATGAAAGATACCCTACCATTCTATTTAGTTTGTAAACATTAAATGTCCACCTACCCACCTATAACGGAGCAGACAGTCTTCCCCAGTTGGCGCACACCCCGCCTGCCACCTTCACTGATTTGTCGGACGGATGCAGCGGAGAGCCCGTCACGCGATCTTGTCTAGCCATCCGTCTCTATCGGGAGGCCAGTCGATTGGAGCGTGAGGGCCACGCCGTTTTGGCCACGGAACACTATCGACAGGCCTTCAAACTCGAACCCAGCAAGGACCTGGGGGGTTTGGTTGCCAGAGCTGATCGCAAGCGAGCCGGTAAGTATTCACGCTCTAAAGTCCTCTATGCACATCCAACACACATCGAAAATCTAATCTATACCGAACGCGTCATAATGCAACAAAAGTCGATTCACTCTGCAGAAACTGAGTTCTTTTACTAAGCACACCATCTATATTGGCTATATTATCCTAACACCAATCCTTCAATATTTTGCTTACTGGTGCGCTCTTGATAAAATAAATGAGTACATAAAAACAGTCATTCGGAATAAGTGCACTCCCGTATACTATATATATATAGTATTCACAAATTAACTATCTCCCTGGTATCATTGTAGCAGGCATCCGAAACTTCCAGAAATTTCAGTATAAATCTTAGCAAATTTTCGATTATTACAAAATGAAATAAAATGTAAAGGGAGAGGGGTAAACTACTAACTGGCATAGTCCAAAATTTCATAAAAAACAATTAATATCAATGGTCTACATGTTTTAAAATCGAAAATTTTTGCCTACGGTGCTATTGTTATCTTATCTAACATTAGTGTTTATACATAATCATGTTATGTTGAATTTGCAGATTTTTAGAAGACGAACATGATCAATTCGATTTAGAAATTAAAGTGTATTGTACAAATCTATTGTTATCTGATAAAAACACTGAACTCCGTATTGACACTTTACTTAGGAGCATCAGTTATTTGGTACTTATCCTATTTGTAAGCTGGTTAAATTTTTTGCTCTTTATAGTAAATGCTCCAGAAGTGGATAGATCTTTTAACCAAATGCACTTGACTGTCACAGAAAAGACTGCACGACTTCAAGTGGAAACTGTTGATGCGATACAAAGTGTTAAACGATATTTGACTACTCAAAACAAAACTGCAACGGTGATGTTTGTAAATAAGGGTATTCTTCATGATCTTATGCCAAAACAATTGGTTCAAAAGATGTTATGGGCGTACAAACGAAAAGATGCTAAGCTGGAACAAAGGGTTACATAAAACCAAATCCAAACATGACAAAAGATAAAAGGAAGCGTGTTTTTGCTGAAGCTGCTGAGGTTGCCAGAAAAAAACACAGAAAATCTGTCCTTAAAAATTTGGCAAGAATAAAGCGGCACGAAATATGTGACGAGGATGATGAATTACGCCATAACTGTGAAAATCAATTATCACAGCAAGATGAACCAGCGCCAGAACCAATTACCAGTAAAATTAGAAAATAAACTTCTATAACAAATTTTTTTAATAATTCGTCGGTGTAACAAACTCATTTTGACATTTTCCACTCAACTATCTACCATTTTTTGTGTATATTGTACTATCACTGACTTACTTAACTATAACTAATTCTAGTATTATCTCTTATGTCCTACTCAGGTTTTTCTTTTATGTACCATTTTTTCTTTGTATGCTTATATTTATTTATACTTATTAAATAGTTTATTCAATTCCAATTCAATTATTAAATTCTGGCTTAATGAAGTAGTTATCCAAAATACATATGTACTACTTCTTTCAATTACCAATAAGACCAAAAACAAACTTCTTTACGAAATTACTTTTAATAATTCGTCAGTGTAACATATTCATTTTGGCATTTTCTTCTCTAAACATTTCGCTACCATTTCTTGTGTATATGTATTATCACTAACATAACTATGTTTTGTGGTATTACTATAACGAATCCTAGAGTATTATTTCTAATGTCCTACTCAGGTTTATCTTTATGGACTATTTTTTTCTTTGTATGCTTATATTTGTTTATACTTATTAAAGAGTTTATTCAATTCTTAAATTCTGATTTAGTTAAATATTTCTTAAAATATGTACTACATACTTCTTTCGACATACAATTTTCAAACATATTTCAAAGATAATTAGATTGATAGATTGATCTCCTGTAAATTATATTTTTGAAAATTGAAAATTGTGTCTTATGAAAGTAGTTTCACAATCAAAATAATATATTATAGGATACACCTATTTAAATGCATTCTATGTAATAAAACCTCAAACTTTTAGGTTTTATAGGAGCAGCGTAGCTATTTTATAGGCGGGATAATTTTTTTCTGGAAATTTTAGAAGGATCTGTTCGGATACCTGTTGTAGGCATCACTTGTCTAAAACAGTAAGCATTATCACCTTTGGCGAACCCTAACTCCGTCAGTGAGCCGTGTTTAATATTGATTTTTGACGTTCTTAAAGTTGAGAATTTTTATCGTCAATTTCGACGCGCGCTGTTTTCGGTATGCATTGCCGTATAAAATTTAATGCTTGCCTTTTCTACCTATTTTATGCTTTGCATAGGCCTTAAGTCATCACACTAATTCAGTTTGGGTTATTTTAAGATTGCTATCAAAATTAAGCGTTTCAATTGCAACTACGTCTAAAATTCTATATCAAACAATCCTCACAACAGTTTACAATACTAATATTTACTGCTACCAATAGAGTAATAATTATACTCTACATATAATTTCTATGTTACTACTTTTCATTTATTATAACATTTGGCAATAATAACAACATCCGAAGCCTATGGAATATTATCAGGCCTGTGATTGTTCCTCAAATTCCTCAAATTTCTGAAGCTTCCTCAAATTCCTAAAAATTCCTCAAATTTGACAAAAAAGCTGGAATTCCTCAAATTTAACCATAAAGCTAAAATTCCTCAAAATTTTTCATGTTTTATTGCACATGGCCATATACTCAAATTGTAAAAAATTTTGGCTTACTATGCTCGCCAACATTAATATTTTCTAATAATGGTTAATTTTTGGACTAGCATACATTTTTTTCCTAATTTCATCTCATCCTTTTCAGAGGATTATTCATATTAATACTTCACTTTCTACCTATAATTATGTATTTACAGGTAACTCAATATGGCATTGATTT
>JAYRBW010044392.1:0-11504 GCA_036023295.1 Invenusta paracnida
AGTCTATAATGATTATTTATATGTTCCTGGCAGTGGTTAGACACGCTAAAATCTGAACAAGCCTATTATATATATCAGAACAGGGGCGGTCACATTATCTCTCTGTCAGAATGTATCACTAAAACTGTCAAGAGCTAAAAGAAGTGAACTATTTTATAGTACCGGTTATATACTGGGCAGAATTTAAGTGCTCCTCACTTTTTGTATAAAATTATCTACCGCCTGCAAAAGAACTTAATTTAGTCAAAACCCAGTCAAGACCCAGCTTAAATATACTTGCCTCCGATTTTACAGCAATTTAATGGCCTCTTTTTATTCTATGTATATACAAGTATATTAATTAATTATATTATTGGCCGGCGAGTTATTCTTTCTACTACCTATATGCCTATAATAAATGATCTCGAAGGAATTGCTACTTTTCTGGCTCAACTTAATTGGAATCGATAGACCATACTTAATTCATTGGTGCATATTGTAGTGTTCACTATATGTAATATATCTTTAATCCGCATTACAAATAAATTATGTTTAGAACGATCTCTATATTTTTAAGTGCGAGTATTTTTTCCAACACACGTATAATGCATATATATATAATACTATATTATGTTCTTTCTATTATAGTTGTATTAATGTTTGCGCTTATATATTGTTTGGGTCTTTTTTTTTCTGATACCCTTTTCATAACATTATGTTTATTATGAAGTGCACGATTGTTTGCCAAACTTCAGTAAAAGTTAATCATTAAAGTCCCCTTTCATTTTCTAGCCTGGTGTATGTGTGTATTTCTCAGGCATCGACATACGAAGGGAGATCAATCATGCATACTTGAAATCTTGTAGTAATACCATCAGTTCCTCTCTATATACTATAAGTATGTATTTTAGCAGCATTTGAAAGAGCTGAATATATATTTAAGACACTCTTTTTGGACTTAGATGGAATCAATTTGAAATTAATACTTTATTCTTATTATTTGAACTCGATATTTATTTCAGTTTAACAACGCTATTAGTACCTTTTATATCGCTATAGATACCATGCTCGACTATATACTACGTAACCCATGCGTTCAGGTTGTTTATATATTACGTAACCCCATGCGCTCAGGTAGTTTATATATTACGTAACCCATGCGTTCAGGTTGTTTATATATTACGTAACCCATGCGTTCAGGTTGTTTATATATTACGTAACCTATGCGTTCAGGTTGTTTATATATTACGTAACACATGTGCTCAGGTTGTTTATATGTTACGTAATCCCATGCGCTCAGGTTGTTTATATATTACGTAACCCATGCGTTCAGGCTGTTTATATATTACGTAACCCATGCGTTCAGGTTGTTTATATATTACGTAACCCCATGTGCTCAGGTTGTTTATATATTACGTAACCCCATGCGTTCAGGTTGTTTATATATTACGTAACCCCATGCGTTCAGGTTGTTTATATATTACGTAACCCATGCGTTCAGGTTGTTTATATATTACGTAACCCATGCGCTCAGGTTGTTTATATATTACGTAACCCATGCGCTCAGGTTGTTTATATATTACGTAACCCAAGCAAATTCCCCGAGGCATCTCAAATTAACGTTACTTTTCACATATATGCATATTATACATGTATGAATGTTGTATGAGTGTAATTTGATATAAATGTATCATTTTCTAAATATTACACTTTATTTTATCACTAAATTGTGGTTAGTATTGATTATTCGATGTAAATGAGGTCCATTCCATCACTTATATAAATATATGAATATATTGCCTAAAAAAATCTAAATATATATATCTCCTTATAATTGAACATATACTTGATAGGTAGGCATTGTCATTACACTGCAATAAAAAGAAGCCCAACCCTGGAGGCACTGTGCCCGAAGCGGGATTAGGAACGATGTCACTCAATGCGGCATTGCGTCTTGCGTAAAAGAGGTGTTATATTATAAATAATTGAGAGAGAGAGAGAGATAATAATTCACCTATATAATATCAAAATGCAAAGTAGCGCGGTGTGAATTGTAACTCGAAACTGCGTATTAATTCCTCACAAGTGTTTAAAATATTGCCTGCTAGTATTATAATTAGGCCTATCGGAGTCAGTTTGTATAGGTAGGTACTTATATGCGGCAGAAAAGCTGAGGAATGCTGCAATATTATGTTAATATGCTTCGTCTGTGCTAACTATACTGTATATACTGCTGCTACAGTTGAGATGTTATAGATAGATAGATATGCAGAGATGGGGGAAGTGACAAAGTTGCAATGAATAAGGATTTACTGTACACACCTTACTGACGTCCTTTAATCCATATTACTTATTTATTAATAATTTTGAATGTCCGACTTTCTTCAATTCCGCTAAACACAGCTATATATTAATCGAGTCTCAATTATGTCCATCCGTATAGATTTAAATTGGCCTAACTTTACTTGAAACATATTTATGCGCATCAAAATATTATGAGAAACTATGATATCAAATGTGTTTTATCGATATTATTTTAGAGTTATAGTTTCGTGTTATGATCACCAGAGACTTTTATTGATAACTGTCTAGACTTCGCGATATTTATTTCTTATTTAATTTGATTTCCCATAAATCGATTCCAGCGCTCAATATCAATTAATTAATAAATGTTTGAAATTTCAAGGCCCATCCATTTATATTAATATTAAAATTGCAATTGCTTCAAAATTGTATAATGTGTATTATATTGGGGGATTCGTGGATGAATTTATTTGGTTCTGTTATATATTTCAAAAAAATTTTTAATAAATATTTAATGAAAATATATGCAACGACTCATTTTATCGATTTTTCAATGTTTTATATGTAAATAACAATTTGTTAAAGTGATATTATAAATTCTAATTCAGATAACATGTTGAGTGTGGAAACTGTCTCCTTGGAAAAATGCAGTATTAAGGGAACCTTTTTAAAGGACTGTTTTTCGCGCTTGTCAGAGATAAGGCGCCTTTTAAAAGGAATGACCGACTAAACAAATGAAACGTCCATCCAAATCCTTTATATTCACAGAGATAATATACACACAATACTAGGCAGATCTCTCCATTCACCAACATAATAGTTTGAGGACTCCATCGAAACGCACACAATGGCTTGGGTGGCTATTGATTGGCGCGGTTGGGGTCCACTTTGCCAGATTCTCTCTCTTGTTTTCTTGGTGTCGTACGGCCAAGGGGTCTTCCATCCATCCCCGTTCTAGCCTGCATGGTATATAGCGGGGAGTTTATATGGAAATGAGGAAGAACTCCCTTTTTTTGCTTGATGCCTGAATATTAGGCTTTTTTCTGTGTTGGTTGCGCCATGGAAGTTGGGGGTTGTCTGGAGGTGGGTGGGGGCATTGATGAGATGAGAAGAGAGTGTATTGTTTGAATGACAGTTTCAATATAAATTTGGTTGCTTGTCTTTGGGTTTACCTCAATGCTCTATCTTGTTGCTTGCTATATAGTCTGTGGGTCGGGGATGGAGGCTGAGATACACTTCTGGTGATAATGCCAGCATTCTCCTCTTTTGGGTCATCGATTTTCGTGGTCTACCAAAGATAATTATATGGTCGCTTTCATTGTTGTAATTATTATATTATTATTATTTATCTCCGGAGTAATATACTATAGTGATCGTCTTTTACTACGCTAATATGCAGCATACAATAGCTATTTTTCACGGCGCAGTGTAGCTTGTAGTTTTCTCTCACATACCTATAATTAATTATACTTTGCGCATAATACATCACGATGAACTTTTGTAATGAGAAAAAAAATGATTTGGGTAATTTTGTCTAGGATTCAGCCTTAAATACAAAAAATAGATAACTTTTATTTTCATATATCTCCGTAAAAATTAGTAAACTTAGTAAACTGCTAGTTTGTATTTGTAATTTTAAATGAGAACTTTACAAGGACTTATAAGTTTGCTATGCTTTAGTTGTTTTTTTATTAAGTTGACTATGTCCTTTATGTGGTACTCACTAAGTTTCTATGTCTTAGTATGGTTCTTACTAAGTGTTCTATGTCTTAGTGTGGTTCTTACTAAGTGTTCTATGTCTTAGTGTGGTTCTTACTAAGTGTTCTATGTCTTAGTGTGGTTCTTACTAAGGTTGTTATGTCTTAGTGTGGTTCTTACTAAATGTTCTATGTCTTAGTATGGTGCTTACTAAGTTTTCTATGTCTTAGTGTGGTTCTTAATAAGGTTGTTATGTCTTAGTGTGGTTCTTACTAAGTGTTCTATGTCTTAGTGTGGTGCTTACTAAGTTTTCTATGTCTTAGTGTGGTGCTTACTAAGTTTGCTATGTCTTAGTGTGGTGTTTACTAAGTTTTCTAAGTTTTCTAAGTTTTCTATGTCTTAGTGTGGTGTTTACTAAGTTTTCTATGTCTTAGTGTGGTGTTTACTAAGTTTTCTATGTCTTAGTGTGGTGATTACTAAGTTTTCTATGTCTTAGTGTGGTTCTTACTAAGTTTTCTATGTTTTAGTGTGGTGCTTACTAAGTTTTCTATGTCTTAGTGTGGTGTTTACTAAGTTTTCTATGTCTTAGTGTGGTGCTTACTAAGTTTGTTATGTCAGATTTTTATTAACGTATCTTTCGAGACACCATTTTTTCTTAAAGTATTTTCAGCTTTCATAATTTTTCTTTATTAGGTTTTTATTCATTACATGCGTTATACATCTTTTACAATATTGAATTATTTTGAATTAACATAATACAACTACTTACTCTTCTTATTGATGTACAAAAATCAATATTTTGAATTCTTATCGATCACTTCCAAACGTTCTTCATTAAGTATTGGCCGATAGTAATTTATATTATACTCTTATGTATTGTTTATCTTATATGAACTGTTGTAGGCGATAGAAGTTGAAGGCTTATTATTTTCAAAATACCGTTTTTATTCGTTTACATCTTCTTTGTAAACATTTTAGTTTTTTTTTCAAAACCAACTGTTCAAATGATGTGTAGTGTCGACGAACCGGATGAAAGACCTTTTTGATGAAGTTTGCCTTTCCCCACTCTTAATTATATAACATCTGAGAAACACTTTAGTGGCATATACTTAAACTTCAAAGATGCCAGGCATCAACATATATTACTCAAGTGAAAATACAATTTGCACAATAACATCTTATATGTGGTTGTTTTAGGCAGCATCTTTAGATTAATGTTTATACTTTATGGACACATTATTTAATAGTTATTAATTATTCAGGTCTCTTTAAACTAGTTAGTGCAAGTGCGCGTTACCCTAATCAAAATAGACAACCATTGAGTGAATGCGTAAAAGCGAAGCAAAGCGGATACAATTAATAGTCTTCGTGCTTTTGCTGTGTATTTGAATGAAGATATATTATAATACATTTAGTAGTTCTGTTTCTAAGTGGCCTATATAAGTTCATCGTCATTTAGTTTTCTGAAGGAAATATTTAAGTATCAAATTAAGAAACGTAACTTTTATGTGAAGGTTGTATGTGAAATAGTATATCAGCTGGGCTGTTGGATTGCATTGTTGCGATGTCGAAGGGGCTTTTACTTCTTCTATAGGCATACTCTTTATAACCTGTAAAGTCTGAAATTGCAGCCTTGAACGACAGGTCTTGGATGGACTATATATAAATACATGGAGGAATTGTTGAGTAATAACATTGTTATAAAATATATATATTCTCAACAATATCGATGAATAAATGTACACTTTTTCTTTGTTTTTAGAAGTCCCTTTTTTCATCTAGAATGTTTGAGAATATTCCTCGAAATACCACTATATGATATGAACACACAGATACACTGTACTAAACACAGGATTCCTTTTTAATCATCAAAAGGGTGCGCATATAGCATGTCTCTTTTATATTCCTCACTTTTAAAGCTGTCTATATTCTCATATATTTACCTATTTTCCACATGAAATACATGAAGCCCTTTTATACTCCTGACACATCATTTCAGCTTGCTTATCAATGCGGCGGCCCTTTTTAAGTATAACGCCGGAGCTAACAGAAGCGAGTATACTATAGACTTAAACCTGAAGGATATAGATGCTACAGTGCGCCTGTATATGTGCCTAGATTTATTGATTTTATCTGATTTCCTCCACATGCTGGTCGATATATCGCAAAGCTCCTATATAATAGCAGATTCTATAGAGAAGAGAAGAAGTTCCCTTATATATGTCACACGAAGATGGATTTAGAAACGAGATAACTTCTGATTTCTTGTGCGATTAAGCGAGTGTATGCATGGTATCACACACAGGTATTTATAAAGTACATTAGTGCCTCTCTTTCTTGCTTATTCTTTGAGCAGCTTATATGTTGTATACGAAAGGTGAAATAAAAAAGCCATTTAAAATACAGATTTGTAGTGTGTGTGTTAATTTTTGGCAGTAAGTGTGGCAGGGGAGCCGATTTAAGGACTCGCAGAGCCGAGTTTTCTAATTCGTTTCAAGACTATAGGTATAGGTACATACATGTATAATACACATGAGCCCGTTATTAGAGAAAATAAATGGAGATGAATAGAGTTTTTAATTAATACATAGCATGAAAAATGAAATATATGTGTGCTTTAAAAGTGAATGTTATACTTATATCACGCACGTCAATAAATCCACAAATAAAATGTATGTTTAGTATTATATCCTACTTATATACTTGATATAATTTATTAGTATATTACTTCTGTAATTGTTAGATATGGATAACATACATTATATGGTACTACTTTTTAAGATGTTTTACATTATTTTATCGATGAAAAATCATCATAATTTATTATATTTTATTATTAAGAAAATCCTAGCTATTCCATACTTATAATTTCTATAATTAATTATATAATGAATATGTTAGTTAAATGGCTTAATCCATTGCTTTCAATTTGTTATCAAATAGGCATAAAAGCAAATATTACTTTAGTATTTGATAGCAGATTATGTTTTGTACATGTCACAGTGTATACTATAGAGTATGCTATATGCAAAGTTTGTACCCAAGATAGGATTGGTTAC
Source organism: Invenusta paracnida (assembly GCA_036023295.1). Classification (NCBI taxonomy): domain Eukaryota; kingdom Metazoa; phylum Platyhelminthes; order Proseriata; family Coelogynoporidae; genus Invenusta; species Invenusta paracnida. The sequence continues at coordinate 7,041 of JAYRBW010044392.1, forward strand.
ACCCTTATATTATCTCTTATGGTAATAACTGTATACCGGGGGCCAGCAAGTGGGGTCACATTTTGCACCTCGGACTAAGTAGTCCATATTTAGTCTCATAATATAAAGGGATTTATTTGGTTATATATTTATCACTCACTACAATATGTACAACCATACAATTGTACAGTAATTTAAGCTTATATTTGACTGGTTGTAATTACGTGATTTATCCCCTCAAATATACTGGCTCCCGATTGGATGATAGGTCTTATTGCGTCAGTCAAGATGGCCGTATTTTTGGTTTATACTGTCTCCTCTATCCATATAAGTCTACTTATAGCTCGACGCTGTTTGTCTTTTGTGGAATTAGTTTGCATTCTTTTAAAATATAAGATTCCGCATTTTATTTCATTGACGAGTTTCTCTAAAGTAATTTCGGTAACCTTTATACAAAAGTAAACTCCTATTCTTGGTGTCTGTATCATGTATTATTCTCACTAAAGACTTGTATAACGTTTTCCGGAGTATATCTCAAAGCTTAATTGTTGTCACTTTTTCCTACATAACTTCAACTATAAGTATGTAGATGCACAATTATATTTATGCCTACTCATAACTTTACATTATTATTAATTCCATAAGTTGTTATAAAAAGAGAAATCATCAAATTTTGGAACTATATTTCCATTATAATATGAGAGATTTGACGATATGACGATATGACGAGATTTGACGATAAAGCAACCGACCGCTGTATGTATATCTGTAATTGTTGAATCACTTGCACTGCTTGTTTCGTTTGAGATAGATGCCCGAGCATTTGCCAAGTTTCTATTAAACATAGGTATTTTAAAAGTGTGCGTGGGAGAAGAGCCGAGAGAGGAGAATGAATCAATGAAGCAGACACCTATAAAGTTTGCACCGGTTGTCTTACGGCTGCTTTCCTACCCCAAATCGAATGAATCAATGAAACCAGAAGAATTGGCACAGCTTTATGAAACTCATGCGATGTAATAGCGGGGAAGTCAGATGTTTTGATATTACAATGGAGAGCAGAGCAGAGTGGGGAATAGACTAGGAAATGTCTCACTGCCTCTGAGCACCAACATCTTGATGTTAACAGGTTGTGTTTCTTCTAGTTTGTCGGTTCTTCTCGTCTTCAAATCTTGGAAACTTTTACTCTTCTCCTCTCCTCTCCTCTTCTAGATCTTTTCAATCAGTTCCTCTCAGTTATGTAGTCAGAAGTTAGTCAGTTATGTAAGCTAGCTGCTCTGCACAGTGTTGTATATACTTATTATATGGATACCAATATGGAGTTGATTGAGCTATAGTCTGCCGCGGGAGAGTGTAACAAGGGAAGTTTTAGCTTTGTTGATACCGCCAACTCTCCCCTCCCTCCCATGTTAGTTATAATTGAAGTGAGAATGTTATTCTTCGGTTTCATTACACTTAGTTATATATTGGAGCAAAGATTGTGCGCGAGAAAAGTCACAGAATCTAGACTAATTGAGTTAATCTTTTGGCTTGGAATAAATGGTTTCTTTTGCCAAGTTTATAAGGTCGACGCACTGACAGAAACTCTTATAGATGTAAGGTATAAATTGCATAATATGAATAAGCATTGATAATAGAACTCTTAAGTAAAAAAGGAAGATTTCAATTAAAGTTTGTGTTTGGGTTAAAACATAAATATTGTCATGAATGCTTCGATATTTTGTATTTTCGTTGATTATATATTTGTATTTTCTAAATGAATAGGTGTTTAAATGTAAAACTTCTTGCTCAATATATGTGCAAACAATGTATATATATATAAATTGTAACAAGAGAGATAGTTATTGCTATTTTGCTGGTATTTAAACGTAGTATGTTTATTTTATTTATGAGTTTATAGTATCTGTTGAAATCGATATCATAAGAGAACTCTAGTCAATCAATACTTTATGCGTTAACAAGTCAATAAGTCAAGCTATGGCGACCGAAAGAGTTAAGTAATCAAAACTTACAGTTCGATGTGTAAATGTAGAGCATGACATCTATCTTTACACCTCGAGCTCTACCATTACACCTCGAGCTCTACCATTACACCTCGAGCTCTACCTTTACACGTCGAGCTCTACCATTACACCTCAAGCTCTACCATTACACCTCGAGCTCTACCTTTACACGTCGAGCTCTACCATTACACCTCGAGCTCTACCTTTACACGTCAAGCTCTACCATTACACCTCGAGCTCTACCTTTACACTTCGAGCTCTACCTTTACACCTCGAGCTCTATTATACCTTTACATGGCGAGCTCTACATTTACATGGCAAGCTCTACATTTACATGGCGAGCTCTACATTTACATGTCGATCTCTATTATACCTTTACATGGCGAGCTCTACATTTACATGGCAAGCTCTACATTTACATGACAAGCTCTACATTTACATGGCGAGCTCTACATTTACATGTCGAGCTCTATTATACCTTTACATGGCGAGCTCTACATTTACATGTCGAGCTCTATTATACCTTTACATGGCGAGCTCTACCTTTACACGTCGAGCTCTATTATACCTTTACACGTCGAGCTCTATTATACCTTTACATGGCGATCTCTACATTTACACTTCCAGCTCTATTATACCTTTACACGTCGAGCTCTATTATACCTTTACATGGCGAGCTCTACATTTACATGTCGAGCTCAACCTTTTGCTTTCTTAACTATTTCGGCCGCCATAATTAGATACGACTTATTATTGATTCGTAATTGGTGGTTAATCTTCCTAATTTGTAGGATTTTCCTTTTAAATTCTGCATTATAGTCAATTCTAAACGCTTTGCAGTAAGACTGTGTATACTCCAATTTAATGCTTGCCATTTGTATATACTTTTGATGTATGTAGAGATTAGCAAAGCAGATTTCTGGAGTCAATAACCGCGGTCTTTAAATGATTAAGGCTAGTTTTTAAACTTGTATTAATGCTCCATTTGGACACTTTTATGATTTCCTATATTTCTAAATGACTGCCGTTAATTCTTTGGATGTTATATAAAAGGATGTTTCAGATTTTTGTTTACATTGAAGTTAGGGTTAGGGTAAGGGAATAGAGAATTAATATAGAGTATTAATAGAGAATGGGAATAAAGTCTGCCCAATTTTGAGTACTTATTTCCAAAGAAATTATCTAAAATTCTCAATTTCAGCCTAAAAGCTGCATTTAATCGATAGTTTGGGTAAAAATTCAAAAATGACAAATAAAATCTTCGTTTAAATAATCTTTGTGTTTTTGCTCGCTGAACTATCGAATTTCCATTAAAAGATGTACAACACATGATATAGTTTATTCTTTTATGCAATGGCTCAATATTCTGGGCAACTTTTTTTCCGCGTCATTAATTTTCCATATTGCGTCATATTTTGTCCAGTTAGCATATTTATAGACCTAAAATTAGAGCTATAATTCTTCAGTTTCGTATGTTCATAGAGCGTTCACCTGGTATGATTTCACTGCATTTAAGGCCCTTCTAATGACAGTCAGTTCATTATCGTACATCTATCAAATTCATTGCCTAAACTTCGAGTGGAATATTTAAAGTTATCGCATTTTTTATGGTATAGTCTACAGTCTAACCTTTTTTTTCGGTCAAGCGTTGATTTGCGTAGATATGGAATTACATAGTCATTAAGGCATATTTAATCGCTCATTATAGACCAGTTTCTGCGAAAAAGTGGATACGCCTAAAGCCCAAAAGTGTCGTCTTCTCAATACAAACCTTAATTGCCCCACAACTTAGGCACTTCTTTCGCTTCTTTATTCATTCTGTTGTACAAGCTGGTTTCTTGGTCCTTTTCTTTGTGTTTGAGCGATTTCGTCTTCAACTTTACTATACTTGAATGTGTCACAGTATCGCTTGGGTTATCTCATCACGAGAAAACACGATCCAAATGTATTTCTAAGAGTCCCTATACATATAGTTGATATGCAAATGAGATGTTCCAAATATAGCTTCATTCCGGAGTATAATTGTTCTGCTGTCTGAGTCTGGAGTGCGCAGCAGGCACATTGGCCTAACTTTTCCATCCAGAGATTTGTCAACTATAAACAGCAGCCAATATAGAGAGCGAAGGTATATTTAGCTATCTAGTTCTCCGAATAATGTTCTTTTAAATATAGGATAACGGTACATTCGTTAACAATTTCAATTTTATTCTTACACGTTACGTAGTCTTGATTGAGAAAATAAATAATTAATGAACTCCCAAAGATATATATTAGCTCGAAATATGAATATTCATTTGGTATCGTGTAATTATTATTTCGATATCAACTTTGGAAAAATTATAAAACCGATTACTTTCTGTATAGCCGCTATTTGTGTTTTTCTAGTTTTATGTCTTTTATCTTCTCTGCTCTTCTCTTCTCTTCTCTTCTCTTCTCTTCTCTTCTCTTCTCTTCTCTTCTCTTCTCTTCTCTTCTCTTCTCTTCT
>JAYRBW010044403.1:0-11504 GCA_036023295.1 Invenusta paracnida
TGCATTGCTGGTTTTCATTTTGTAAAATAAATTTATTCCAAAAATGTATATATTTGTCAAAAATGTATAAAACATTGCTAAAAATATCTAAAAGTGGTGAATGCTATTAATTAGAAGAATGAAATGTTGAAAAGGCTTGTGCTTTTCTTCCAGTGAGTTGTCCAGACAAACTCATGTATATGTATGTATTTCTGCCAAAATTTGTGCATGGCTGAGAATTTCATTCTCATTATCAATAAATCTTCGAGCTGCAGGACAACCTCTAGGCATTGCATGCATAATTGCATGCACACAATGGGAAAATAAAAACTGTCAATGTCAATGAATTTAAACAATAAATTTAAAAAATTATTTTATGAACATATATTACAAATTTACCCAAAACTGTACAAAACCAGAAGTATTTATTCAAACAAATTGCTATACTGGTGATTTTATAAAACCTTTGTCAAACAGGTTTGACAGTGTTTAATGCTATAATGAATATAAGCAGTGAATATTCAGCTAGAAAACTGCCTTTGCAAGACTCCTCATCAGTTGAGACTACAACACAATTTTACAATGGCTAAAAATTATTTTGTTTCAGTCATATGACATACTATATATGATATATAATTTTATTTACTTCAACTATTTTTAGTGTCACTCATAAAACTGTGACTGTATAACCCTAAATCTAATATTCATAATCTGAATCATATACATTACAATAAAATATATTGATTAAATTTTTCAGTATTTATAATCAATTCTATTACATCCAATTTCCAGATAATTTATAAGTATAAAATTATAATAAAGACAAATTCTCATTGATATATGAACATGGTAGAAAGAAGCTGCCTTTAAAAAATGATATTTCATTCTCACCTAGAGACTCTGGCCTGATAGTGGTCTGAGCTATTATACTTTCATTATCAAACAATGTAAATAACATTTCAATAAGCAGATTATAGATATAATACTAATAATACAGAAAATTTGAATTATATAATAAAAAATATTCAATAAGAAGAGTGTTAATTAAAAATTAAACATCAAAACTGCCACTTATAATATATTAAAGTTAAGTAATACAAATAATTCTTTAATATTCATAATTATCTTGCCTTTGCATTGTCTTTAATTTTTTCAGTTATATTTAATTTTGTATAGGAAACTATTCTAGTATATTAACATTTTGCCTTTATTATTTATAATATAGCGTCTTTGATTTTTATTCATAATTAAGTATATTTCATATTCAGTGTCTTTATTTATAATTTTCTAGCAGTTTATAGTTTATTGTTTTTTATATAATATTGTTTCAATATATATAGTTTTGCTTATGATAATTATCTATTTATTACTTTTTAAATTGGATCTTTCTTATATTATTATTCAAAACTGTCTATTTCAAATATATCTCTGTTTATTTCAATATTATTTATATTCTAGCAATTTATAATATTTACATGTAATTTTAGTGTTTACATTTTAGTAAATAATTAAATGAAATATCCAACAATCTATTCCTAATTAAAATTTTAATATGATGCATGTACATACCTATTTAAAAAATGCACTTTTTAAAATTTATATAGATATTAATATTTCATGTTTATGAATAATTAATGTAAAGGAGAATATATGTTAACTCTCCTTGTAATCATAATAGGGAGAGATACTTGTTAAAAGGCAAATCAATTTCATTACATAAGACTATAAAATGTACTTGATTACCTTAATCATTTTAAAATAATAATATACCATTTATCATCAAAATAAAATTGCACCAGTTCTTTATTGAATTTACCAAGTTGTGAAAATTAAAATTAGAATCTTATTAGCTATTTATATATATGTATTTAATTAAATATTTAATATAAAGTTTATATTTGTTATTTTATTTTGCTGTAAGTTAAATTGTAATTAATTTATTTAATAGTTTGATTATTAATTTTTTAATTAATATTTTAATAATTTTAAATCTGTCAATACTCTTGTGGATACAGGATATAACAGAACCCTCTGTCATCAATTTAGTGCAAAAAATTCACAAGAACTAGCTCAAAAATTTCTGAAAATTGACAATAAAGCAAAAATATTTATTGACTATTATAACTTATATCCAGATGAAAAGAAATTGTTATATGTTTTTGGAGGCCACAAAAATCTTTTTTTTTGTCTTTATATTGTTTTTCATAAGGAGTTAATGAAAGAATTCAGTTTATTCTCATATAATACACCAATAAGTTGGTAGTTTTTTCACATGAATATATCTTGACATTTAAAAGAGAAGATTTTCAGGACTTTACATTATGCATTTTAATGAATTTAAGAAGTCTTTTAAAGATTGAGTTGGCAGTTCCATTCTTTAAAATCCAAATCCTTGTATATTAAACTATTTATAATGGATGAAAATTGTATTTTATTTATTTAAGAATAATTTTTTTAAACAAATATAGATATTTTAAGCTGTCTGTCATAATATTTTACTGAAATAATATGGACGTCTTTTATGCTCTTTTATGGAATGTAGATGTATTATGAATAGGATTGTGGGATATTTATATGCATTTTGCTCACAGTCATGGAAAATTAGAAAAAGTTTGATCTGGAAAGCCAGGGGATATTGTTTTAATACATATATTTAATATTATTAATCTCAATAAAATATTTTGAACTCCTATAATATAAAATATATTAATTAAGTTGTTATCTGTTATATTATATTTTTTAGATAATACTGCCACAGTCAATGAGGATATAAATTTTGAAATTTCAAACAGTATAATGTAAAAACTCTTGATTTTACATAACAAAGTATAAACAAATTAACAACTACAATTTCTGTAGAAAATTCTATCTTGAAAATAACAGTTGGAGTCTATCAAGTAGGTGTATCTTTTTTGTTGTTTTTGGCATATGATTTTCAAAAATTGGTTTGTACTATTTGTTGTTAGTGTCTTGATATGTTCATTTGCTGTTAAATGTGATGCTTTAAACTTTTAAATTGTTATCAATCGAACATAATACAGGGAACATAATTGAATATTTTTATGATTTAATTATTGAAGATGCAATTTCTTATCTGACATGGTAGAAACATATTATGTTAATGTTATGAATGGTAAGTTGAAAATATAAGGAATTTGATATTTAGATTAATACATTTATGATGAAAAAAGATATCTATTGACAAAATAGAAATAGCAACAGATTACTGGTTTTCAGAGTCATAAAACTGCATAACCCCTTCTTTATGGCTATGATCTATTATATATTATTCATTGTTAAAATAAATAAATAAAGTAAAAGTGTACTACTGAAATATTATATAACACATTGAAAATAAAAATATCTAATTTCTCGTTATCTAAATATAAATTTAAATATTTGAATAAATGTATGAAGTACCTAGCATGCTACTTTCGGTATTTTAGAATTTATGGTCCAATTTTATACACTGCAAGATAACATATACAATCAATAATATATAAACATTTTATGATACTAAATTTGAAATATATATATAATTCTTTTTAACTTTATATAATATAATACCTTTGATTTTGATTCTTGCATTAATGATGCATTTTCCTTGTCTCTTGATCTTTCAGATAATTATGCCAATACTAAAGGTACCAATTGTTCATAAATTTGGGATTATATCTCACAGTCAACGTCTAGAACTACAAGAACGATTATTAAGAGAAGCTTATGTAAAATCTGCCAAGAAAGCAGTCGCAACTGAAGCTGCAAAGTATATAAAATATTATTATCTTTTATTATTTTTCTTAAAATATATATATAGATAATAATTATTATCTCCCTTTCTGTAGAAATCCGTTTGAAATAACTGATGAATTCATTAAGAAGTACAATAATGCACAGAATACTTCAGATGCTGATAACTATGAAAAACAGGCTCAAATGATACTTCTTCGTGTGAAGGTATACTTATTAAAGTTACTCTCATTACGGATATACAAATATTTTGATAGTTTTTAAATTATATATACCTATAAATAGTATTTCATTATTTTATAATTAAACATTCAATTTTATTTATTATTCTCAGAGGCGTATAGGTTTGAAAAGTGGTTGTGTTGGAACTCATGTCAATATTCCTTACGCCTGGACAGAACTTACATTATTGGCGCAATGTAAAGGTCAAGTTTATGAAGGTCAGATGTTCTGAATTATATTCCATAAATTCTATATATATTCTGTATATAAATTGATATAGTATATAGAAATATTTGTTGTTAATAATTTGTTCCTTACACGCTTTGAAACTGTGTTTAACTATTATTCTCCCCTAATTTTACAAATTTAACTAATTATATAACCACAAAGAAAATAAACTGCATTTTTAAGAGAAATAATTATATTTTACTCTATTAATTTATTAACATATAGTGTAGTTTAATACTGCTATTTATAAATATTATAATTATTAGACAAATAAAAACTGTGAAAAAATGTTTTTCCTATTACTTGTTGGTGCCATACATAAATACAATGTGCTAAGTATTTTAGAACTTTGTATGTATTTTTAAACTCTTAAATAATAATTATTTATCTTACAATCATTTTAATAAAAATATCCAATCCCACTAAATATATATCTAATTACTTCAGATTTATCATCATAGAAAAATTTGCTATTTATAAAATTTCAATATGTTGCATTTCTCCAAAGTCAATAAGATTCATACCTAATATTATAATTATGGCAGTAACAATTTAAATTGTTATTACTAATAATAATCGATTAATTACAAACATATATATTTTGCACATAAATATTTGTCAGTCAAACCAATTATTTAAAAATTAATTCTATAGTGATTCTTTATGTTCAATTGTAACTATGCATATAACTATAGAAAATTGATTTACAGTAACTGAATATTTCCTGTCTTATAGATTGCCTCAATGTTTTGCTCCTATCGCTAAACCATGCACCACTTGGCAAATATCAGATACCTGCATTGTTCTACTTAGCTGAAACTGTACTCTACTGGTTACAAACAGAGTCATCTCAGCAACCGGTCCTGAGGCCGTCTGAGATAAAACTGCTGAAAGTAAAGATGCTCAAGTTGCTACTACACTATTTAATACATCTCTCTATTTTGGGCAGAATAAGTTATTTTCTATTTTTATATCTAAGTTATAATTCGTTTTAATTTGCAATGTTATCTTTTGAAATGTCTTTCTAATTAACATGATATACCTTATTTTACCTTTTTTTGTTTTTATAATATGGTAGCAATTTTACTGTAAATATTTTAATTAAACAATAAATTACATTTGTCGTGGTTAAAAGATATTTACAGTTTAATGCTACAGTGCATTTTTTTGTCGTCATTTAATTATTCAAAGCAAGCTTTGCTTATATTTCCTGGTATTATAGATTATAAATTTATATTTTAATATATGTATATCTAAAACTATACTGAAATTATACATAAAATGATACCTACATTATTCCATTTAATTTGAAATGTCATACTTAAATTATCTTAGATGTACTTGCATATCTACATATGGACCAGTTCGACTGAATTTACTTATTTATTTTACTTTTTAAACTGACAACATGGTTTGTGTATAACCCACATATAACCTACGTATGTATATACAATCAGATTTTATAAATTAGTTGTTTTTTAATCACTGTCCTCTTAAATATATTTTTTGTTTTCAGATAGGCGAATTGCTCTTTTACCGACTTTACTACCACAACATGTCTGGCCATTTACACAGAGAAGGTGAAGCAAAGTCAAGACTCAATGTTTATTTGGAAGGTGAGCCCAATGCAACATAGCTTATATTTTATCACTTTGTCTTGTGGCTTTATGTCAATTGAAATGATACATTTCAGAACATAATAATTTCTTAAATTTGTAGAGAGTTCCTTGCAGATAGTTAACTTTCGTTAGTTAAATTTATACTATTTTGCTGCATAAACTTTTTTATATGAACCGTACACGAAAAATCAAACCGTAGAATGAAAATAGTTAATCTCTGCTTATTATTGTATTATTAGATAAATCGTTTCATATACAACCAACTAACCTTTATGAAGTGAATAATAATATAAGACTGAATAGAATAGAAATAATCATTTGTAAGCATTAAATATAAATAACTCTATGTAAAAGGTGATTTCATTAAACTCATAAATACTTTAAAAACATTTTGAGTGGTTAAAATATTGTATATCAAAGCAATATATTATCAAAGAAGCAGTTTAACTATTCATGAAATACTAGAATATATACCTACTTATTAAAATTAAATTTTTATATATATTTTATTTGTTTATTGTATTTACTTGATCGAAGAGTACTTATTATTTACACAATTGTATTCTTATAAAACTCGTACATTAGTACAGGATAAAAATATTACAATTATACAAAAAGTATAAAATTTATAAACTACTATGGTCGGTAATGATACCATAAACCACGATATTTTTAAAATTATTTTTCAATTCAATTTATTCACAAAATTATTCAATTTTGCTATCCATTTTCTATTGTAGGCTTCGACGAATATGAAAATCTGTATGAATCGTATCCCTGTACGAAACTTAGTTTTGCGTACATCAGCTCGGTTGGGCGGGTGTTAACATCAGATTCAAAAAAGACACCAAGTGAAGGATTAGACAAATCAATTCACACTAACGCTCAGGTAGCTTGATATGTCATTTATGTATGTACATATTTAATTTTTTTTACTTTTTGTAATTTTTAAAAATGTATTGGCTTATATTTTGGCATGTGAATAAAGACTCTTGTAGTATACACGCTAGTACAGTTCTTTTATTATCTGATTATATAATAACTTCTACTTATGCGCAATGTTTTATTTAAGTAAGTGTTCCAACTATTTCATAAGTATTTTAAATAAAACTTATTGTTATTACGAGTATTTATTCAATATTAATATTATTAATAATAGTATAGTACTATCGTAATATATTCATATTAGTTTTGATTACTAATTAATGAAATGGTCATATTTTAACAGTTTAAAAATCATTTTCATCACTTTCACAATATACTAATTATTTGTAATAGTTTAAATAGTTAAATGCAATAATATTAAGCAATGCCATTTCATAGATTACTATTGATTACGTAACGATAAAATCAGTCATAATTCACCGTGGTTAAAAAGCGTTGTTATTAAAGGTATTGACTGACCGTTATAACAATCAGTCTCGCATGCTGAATAGTTTCAATTACTGTAATACTTTCAAAACACTAACCGTAATACACTTTTCTACAGGCCACAGTCGGAACTACCGGGTCAGCCAAGTCCCGTGAGCCCCCTAGCACAAATGGTGCTGGCAGTCGTCTCTTGAGTGGCAAGGCTGAGAGTGTTACTTCTGAGGTACATCGATTAAGTCCACTCCTCTGGCATGGACTTGATGTGTGGCGGTGTTCCGCTGGACTGGGTGGGGACTTGAAGACTGCTCTTCAGGCTGTCTGGAAATGTATTGGGGGCATTCGAGAGCAGAGCTGGTACGTAAAAGATTAGTTGTAGAGAGGATTACTTTAAACGTAAATAACATGATGTCAAAATAGTTATGTGGAAACCACAATGATAATCGCCTTGAAATAGTATACTACTTCTGTGTGCAACTGTTTTTCCTTTAATAAGAATTATTAGCATATCATAAATTTTATTTTATTTATTTATTCATTTTATCAGTAAAGCGATCTAATACTAACACTTTTTATTAAATATGATGCAATATATAAACAATATATTTTAAAACCTTTACCGCCTACTGGAGGAAAAATTTCACCGTTAATTTTTTTTCTCCGCTGTAAAATAGAAGACGAAAAAATGTTTAAAAAATGAGTACTAAAAACAATTTGATTATATTCATTTAAAATTTATTATATTTAACATGACTTCATTTTTTATCATTGCACTAATATGTTATCCATGTTTTAATAGTTTTATGAGTCTATGTATTTTTTGTTTAGGATTGACGCATATATGGCAGCAGCTATTTTAACAGACGCTTCTAAAGAAAACCTGGATTGCCTCAAATTCACCCTTGCTGTACTGGAAGAAATTCTTTTTAACTACCCACCTGAAGGTGATTAATTATATATAGTTATTGTAAAAACAAAATTTTTAAACATTTTTAGTTTGAAGGTTTACAAGGTTACTAGAAGGACACAAAGTTGCAGCATACATATATCATAAGATTATATGCATTATATGCTTTATTAATATCAGTTTCGAATTTAAATGTACACCTTAAATAATATGTAAATATTCCAATAATTCATTTACCTATGTACATATTCAAAATGAAATAAATGTTTATTTAATAAAAATGATAACCTTACATACAAATATTATGCATATATAGGTATTCTTATTGTTTATTTATACTGATATTTTCATTCTTTTTTATATATAGCTGACAGTCATTTATTCAGTGTAACCAAGATAACATTGTTACTGATTTCAATGGCACAATGAATTATAATCTATGTACTATGTATTCATATTTTGCAGTGATATTTCTGTTTCAGTATAAATTATTTCGGTAAGAGTCACAAAGATAAATAGTTTAAAATCATTTTCATTTCACGTTTGTTCCATGCATGACATATTATGTTTAGTATTCGATTTACCGAAATATTTAATGTTTGTTTATATTTGTATATACATGTACATGTATTAATTTAAATTTATTTCAAATAAATTTAAAATTTAGTATTCATGTTTTAAATATTATTTGTTTATATACCGATTATTAACAGATATAGAAAACTCTTTATTTTCTGTTATGATTGCGAAGTCACACGGTGATATTAACGTGATCTATTTTTAATCATTTTGTTATTTTGAAAATAGTATATTTTATATTAGTTGTAATGCAACTTATTTACACTACAAGGCGAATTACATTTGTGTTAATATCTTTAGACGAATTTAATTCAGAGAGTATTCTTTTCACTGTGTTTGTTATTATTTGTAACCATATAATATAATATACTTCAGATTTTGTTTAAACTATATATTACATTGTTGCGATATTGACTCAGGTATGTAATTCAGATATTTACTATAATACTATATTTTTCAAAATCTAGTTTATCGATGCATTCCTATTTGTATTATATTGTTTCATTAAACAGAACAGATACGGAGTAACGAATCAACTTCTGAAGAACTTCATTACATGAAAGAATCACCCTTAAAATCCTTCTCGGGTGATAGAGAGGTGTGTTTAAATATTTTGCTAACCAGAATCTAATGTAATGTATTATTATTATTTATTGTTAAACTTGATTTCAAGTTTATGCTTAATTCAAAATAGTTACATACACATTATGAACGTATTTACTCTTCCTGATACTTTTTTTTATATAGTACATTATATTATAATAATAATTATTATTATTATTCTATGCTAATAATTATCATTAAATATCATCCCTAACTTTAATATAGAAAATACTCAATTGATTCAAATGTTTTCCTAGCCTTAATGATAGTGTTAAATATTAAATTTAGATGTAGTCAACTTGATGTATTCTACGAATATATATTTTTAGAATATTTGAAAGTGAACATTTAAGCGTTTTTAGATAATACACATATACGTTTTAAATTTTGTTACATCTATAGTTATTTTTTATTATAGCCTAGTACAATTTAAAAAACAGTATTGAACATGGTATTATCTCTCAAAATTGTTTAGATTGCAGATCTACTTTATATTTATTATACATGAATTAAAGCTTTTTGATATACTCGTACATTCACTGTCTTATTTTATTAACTCAACTTTAGAGATAAGTGGAATAGAAACGACAAATATATATATTACTTACATCATACCATTATTTCATTTTGTATGCATATGATTATAAATAGTTATGTTCTCGTGTTATACTGAACTTTTTTTGTGTGATAGATTCTAATAGTTATGAAAACCTTGTTCAGATCACGTCGAGTATAATGGGCAAATTTGAATTCAAAGAAATTATCATTATGTGGTTTCTTTGGAAGCATTTTGTGTGAGTAAGACAGATTAATGAGTCAATCTCTGGAGGAATGTAAAGGAATAATGAGTTAGTCTTTCAAGGAATGTCTACAATAAATGCCATTTTTTACAGCTTAAATAATAAATATTTCCTTGATTTTGTATAGGAAATATTTCGTTAAAATTAATTAATTGAATTACGTTTAACTATATATATTTGTAATTTAAGATTTCAAACTTATTGATTAATGCTACTGTCTTATGAGAATCGTATTTTGTATGTGCAAACATTGGGTTATGATTCAATCACTGATCTTATTTCATTAATATTTTTTTGTATTTAGGGCGCCATTGACGTCTCTATATGCCTTATACGTCCTGTATTCCAACATATAATTCATATTATAATCAAAATGCTCCTCTCTTTCCATGTAATGAAGACCACCAATGATGATCCAGCTACTGATGAGACGGCATCACCTAACAACACACAACAGCAAGAACAATACGAATCCCCCCAGAGTCAGTGGACATGGCATGTTGCCGTCGCTATGGTAACTCAACTGATGCATGTTGCACTCCACGGATCATCGTCGCAAATCAGACAAATGGCTCTGGTGGGCACAATGGGTGTGTCCTTGGTCGAACTAGCCGACTTTCAAGGAAACTGCGCTAAGGATGGTAGGTGCAGTATTGTTTAAAGTGACTTTGTTAATATTTCGAAATGCTTTATTTACTCCAAGAAAATCTAGGTATCCAAGAATGACCAATTGAAGTTAATTTAAGAATTTAAAAGACCTAATGTTCACCTTCTAGTATTTTTGTATTGAATAGACGGAACTAAAACACCCAAATATAATTGGAAATATAGTTAGTTTCCTTGGGGTCTCCTAAGCTCGTAACTCATAACTTATTCTTAACGAAGTTTTTTTCTGAATGCATCCTCCTGGAAATTACCTCTGCGATGATAATTCTAGCTTAAGCAAGCTAGAATTACTTTATCAAACAGGTCAAGAGAGTTTAAAAAATGTATTGATTGAGAAAGATAATTATCATGATCATTAAAAATAATTGAATGATCAATACACTTATATTATCTCACACTTCATTTTAAATACCGAATTGAATATACAAATCTTTCAATTGTCAATAAAAACTATGTTGTTTCACATATAAAAAAATCAAAATTATAAAATGCAGTAAAATTGTATTTACTTTTAATAAATATTAAACATATTATAGATTATTAATGAGTCTAAAGCATTTTTTAATTCTATAAAATTACGTTACCATTACGACTCATTTTTCAAACCGTAAAAATTCCTGGCTACACTTGGGAACCCATCAGCGTAACATCGGGCGTTCCCCAAGGCGGCGTGCTTTCTCCCTCACTATTTTGTGTATATATTCGTAACCTGACCAACTTTAACTCTACAACCATAATCAAGTACGCCGACGACACCACCGCCGTCACACCCCATTATGACGC
>JAYRBW010044414.1:0-11502 GCA_036023295.1 Invenusta paracnida
TCTAGATTATGATATTGAAATTTATTATCATTGTATGATGTATTCGTTGTGTTTCCATCATAATAACATGTATTGTTTGTAAATAAACAATTAATATGGATGTTATATACAACTTATTTTGATTTTAACCAAATTATGTTAAAAAATGATAAATATGCTATATTTTTGGCCATAACTGTATGTATAACATTGTACATGTATATGAACTGTCAACTGATTTATCACAATAATAAATATTTATGGACCAAAACTTTAATTTTACATTAAAAAAAGTGGGTGATTCAATTAATCTGACTTGTACTGTCGCTTACTCTATAAGCTAGAGTATGGGTATACATACATACATACATACAATGAAAATGTATATATGTACAGCAATGGCCAAAAGTCTGGGTCTTATTTTTAAAATAAAATAAACTGTAAACATGTAATTTAAATGTTTTAAAATAAATTAAACTGTAATAATGTGTACATACCTACATATATAGCATGTGCGTATCTTTACTTACTTTCAAGCAATTCAGACAATACATATCTATAAATAGACAACGTTTGCATTTGGAAAATCCAAAATAATCTCTAAATAGTCATTTGGTTTTTCCTAACAAAACTCGTATATAATAAGAGATTGCCAGATGTTAAAATCATTTGTAGTCCAATGCCTGAAATATCAGTTGCCACTAGAGCACAAGTGTTATTTTTACAAGAAGAAGGGTATTCCAAAAAAGAGAAATAGCTCAACGATTGAGAATTTCTAAGCATGGTGTTCAGTGTTCTTTAAACCGTGGATCATTGCATTCACTCAAGTGTTTTGGCCATCCACAAGTTACATCAAGATGAACTGATGTGTTAATATGTCAAACTTCTTATAACAATCCAACATTCTACAGAATTTATTTAAATGTGTTTTTAAAGTGTTATTTAACTGGTTTCTCGTTTATATTTTTATCTTTGTATTGTCTTGGTATATACACAGAATTAACTAGTATAATGGCAGAGCATTCACCTGCGTTCAATATTTAGTTGATTCAAAAAACTAAAAAAACTATTAGAAATCAGTCTATAACAAAAACAAAAAATAAACGTATAAATTGTCATATATATGGGAACACTATTATTGACAGGTGCTTGCCACCCTGCATTCAATGTCCACTGACTGAAAGAAATTTCTTAATTGTTTTGGGGAATTGTTATGGTTTCATTGAAACTACCAGAGAAAATAGAATCCTTAAGTCATGTCCTCCCCCATCCAAGATGATCCTGAAAAAGATGCCATGTGGAATGTAAAATGTTATTATGACGAAGCAAATGAAATTGTAATTGTGAAATAGATGGATAACTCATGTGTCACTGTTGCCTCCAACTCTAGCATCAACTTAAAGGTTTAGTCAAAAATTGAAAGCACACATTCAGGTAGACAAACCATCCTGTGGGTTGACCAACGATCCTTATTATTATATTTTGGAAAATTATTTATCAAACTGAAAGAATTGAGTTTTAAATATTCAGTTGTGATATTCACTATCTTTCTAAAGAGTAAATTTGATTATTGAACACAACTTTAATTCCTCTAAATATTAATAAGAATTCAATATCACTACCTTTTTAGCTAGAATTTCTAATTTAATTTTGAAGCAAATTATGCAGCTTTTTATAAACATATTTTTGTTTCTTTAATGAAAGTGTATTGCATAAATGATAATTCAATATCATTTTGATCTTAGCACATAATATACCTTTTCAATTCCTAGACTGTTGATATGTTTTGTATGAAATATTTACAATTTTAAAGAATGTATTTTTTAATTCATCTGCTGTATTAAATATAAGATCCTATCTATTAACTTTAATACCTGTAAAGCAGATATCTTATATGAATATTTGATTGCTCTTTGATGAAGAATGCTACATTTAGAAATATTGTTTATTTCTATAACCTGATTAATATGGTAGACTTGGATGGTAATACTTTGAGTTTGAATTATTTATGAAATGGTGGATGTAATGCTTTTATTTCTATTAAATTTTATCAAGAAATTTAAAGTACTTCTGCCACTATTTACAAGTAATAGTATCCAAACATTGGATGTATCTTTGAGAAATTGCAGTGCTATTATATATTACTTAGTTATTTTTAAAATTAAAAAAGATAGTAAATCAATGTTATTTATTTGTTATTTGTATAGTTTTAGAGTAATAATTTAATCTGATCAGATTAAAATATAGTCTTCAAAGACAGTGTAATATACACAGATAAAAACAATTATGTAGTCCTCGATAGTCTTACCTCATGCCTTTGTTTCAACTTACACATGTGTTTATGATTGCTGTTGATTGTAAAACATATTGGAGGACGATGAAGAAGCAGAAAAGACGAAAAGTTCATGTGCTTGCATAATTTAATGTTTGGAGTGATGATGCAGTAGTGATATTGTATTATAAAAAATGTGCTGTTTAGTGGAAGAGGGAATAAATAATTAAGCTTTGAGAAGTTTGAATAAAGTTTGCAAATGTTGTTTTTGTGAAGAATATAACAGATGAGGTGTATGTAGAAATGTTGTGTTTGTAATTAAGGAATCTAAAATGAATTGAATGAGAGAATGAATGATTATCTTGTCTGGTGAGTTAGAAATAAGCAAGTCAAATTTCTAGTAATTATATTAATTGGGTAGAGCTAGAGAATATGAATGCTAGATGTGATCCATGTTATCCATATATGTAGAAGTATTACAATTGTATTGTTGCATTTAATTATTTCTATAATAAGAATATGCTATGTATGGAAATGTAACATTATACAGTGATACAAATATAATTGTAAGTATTTTTTCTTTCTGCAGAAATATTGCACTTTTATTTTTGGGTCAAAACTTCAACAGACTTTTAATTTAGAAATGTCTCTGAAAAATCAATATTTAAGTTTAAATCTCCAAACTTATTTTTATCCAATATCTTTGATACTCACTAAAAGCCCCTTGCTGCCTTTACTATAGGTGGTGTGTAATTTCTCCCAATTTATCAGACTATCCTCGATCTACTTGATCGATTCCCAACCACAGGGACAACTGTGGCTAGAATGCCAAACAGTGCTAGAATATCTAAACAACATGGTCAACTTCAGACACAATTGGACACAAGTTGTTTCCATTGTGGTATCAATTGTCTCAGCTTGCTGAAAGCATATCCCTGATTAAATAACATATTTATCTTCTCTTGTCCAATCAACAAGTCGTTCTATCAAATATCGACCAGGTATTTGACAAAATGGAGTAGCTTGTCCAATGGAGACAGCTCAAGTTGACTGCAGACATAGATAACATTTTTGCTGCTAAACATGAACATTAGAGCTCTCAGATGGAGATGCTATAATTGAAGATGGCTTCATTGTTGTCTCTACTCAAGCAGGATAATCGAGTTGCTAATGTTTGTATATTACATTTGTTTAAAATTGATGGTATTTTTGGTTGTATTTGTATATATGTTTTAATCTTTTTATCTTGTGTTTCATTATCAGTTTATATTTTTATTTCTTCATTCAAGTTACCATTAATACCTCTGTGCAATAATAATTGCAGTAAGTGGGATTATTTCAAACCATCATTTCATGTAGAAAATTGAATATTACAATCTCATGAACGCTTAAATTTCTTAGTAAAACTATTTAAATACATAAAACACATATCGTCGTCATCCCAAACAAATGGCCCTATTTGTATTGTCACGAAAAATGAAAATGGCCCTATTCATTTTTTGACGATTTCACTTTTTGATATTTTCTAAAGCACAAGGAATATAGTCAAATATATATCTTAAGTCTTTCTTTTAAATTTTGAATAAATTTTGAATTTTTAAATGAAAATGGCCCTAATACCTTAATGCTGAAATTGGCAAAACAAATGGCCCTATTTTACAAAGATTGTAGTAGGAGCCACTGTAATTAGGTTTTAAGCAGACCAGACTGCCATTTGATCTTGTTGTATAATATAGAGTGGGCATTTACCACTCAAATTCCTATACACACATCATTAATCCAACAGGCCAAATCATTAAATATTTACAGACTTTATAAATTTTCATTATTTACCAAGATCATAGTAGTAGCCACTGTAATTAGGTGCTAAGCAGACCAAACTGCTGTTTGATCTTGTTGTATAATAGAGTGGGCATTTACCACTCAAATTCCTATGCACACATCATTAATCTGACACGCCAAATCATTAAATATTTACAGGCTTTATAAATTTTCATTATTTGGTTTGACGTGTCCATGACAAGTGAACTATTATTTTGCATAATATTATTCATATTTTTGTGATAATATTTCGCAATGGCGAGTAGAGGAAAACGGATGCTGGAGTTAGCAAAAAAGTAATATTTTTGATAATTATAATTATTACTAGATACCACTATTTTGTATTTTTTCAACGTGCAGTAGGTTTAAAGCTAGCTATTATAAACGTATTGTTCTGAGTGGTAATATTAGTGAGATTTTACGCGTTTGACTTTAGAATTATCGCGAAGGTTAGATTCTTTTCGGTGAATACCAGCCTATATAAACTTACTATAATATAATCAATATTTAGCCGCTGCTCTAAAGTTAATTGATACCAATTTTTTCCCAGATTATTATCGAGTAAAGACACACAGATCCCCAGTGAATCTATCTCACCTTTGATCCAGTCAGAAAAAAGGTATAGCTTAATACATTCTATTATGCATTATTTATTTAAAATAAAAATATTTTGTATTGGAAATATGTCAGTAATTACAAAATTCTATTAACTGTAATCATTCTTTTTATTTCAGATTATCAAGCAAAGCCCCACCGATCCCCATTAAATCGGCCTCAAGTCCGATCGAAAACGAAACTGATGTTTCCCTAATAGGTGATCTATCATTCTTGAAAGATGCATCGGAGCTCGACATTGACCGGGATGTTATACTCGAAGACATACAGGCTGAGCTTTCTGAATTACCAGTCTTCCCCTCTGTGGCCCCTACATCACTTTCTACGTCTACTATGGCCCCGACATCACCTTCTACGTCTACAATGGCCCCTACATCACCCTCTACGTCTACACTGTGGCCCCTACATCATCCTCTACGTCTACTATGGCCCCTACATCACCCTCTACGTCTACTATGGCCCCTACATCACCAAATAAGTCAGAACATGCAAGCGAATGAGAATGCAAGGCAATGTATACCTTGGCAGGGTGGTAAATACAAAAACCAAAAAGACTGATTATGTAGCAAAAGAGAAAAAGACACTCGGAGAGAGGTGTGATGGAACATTATGTAATACTGGATCTACTTTCAAGTGCAATCAAGTTACAAATGATGACCGTGAGGAAATATTTGACACTTTCTGGAAGACCACCAGTTGGGATCAACTTCAAAGCTATGTCTGTTCCATGGTAGATGTGGAGTTCAGTGATCAAAGGAAGGCATACAAGTATCATTTTAAAAAAATGGTCAGAGAACAAAGGTTTGCTGTAAGTTGTTTGAAACTACACTGATGGTTCCTAAAAGAACACTGACAAGATGGCTTTCAAAAAGTAAGAATGGAATGAGTGAGTCAACCATTTACAAACCAGTCCAAGTAAAAAATGCAGGAAAAGCTATCGAAGATAAATATAGAGTCGCTAAGGCCGACAGCTACATCAAGAATCTGGATAAAGTCCCTTATCATTATTGTCGCCAGTCATCTTCAAAAGCATATCTTTGGCCTTACGACTTCAAAAGCGCAGCAGAAGTTCACCAAAAATACACCAAGTGGCTAGCTGCTTCATCATCTGACGAAAGTCCAGTCTCTCTTACAAAGTTCAAAACTTTGCTGAAGGATAATAAGGTCGATATATGGCAGCCGCACAAAGATCAATGTGATACCTGTGTCGGATATACGCAAGGAAATGTTGATGAAGCTACTTACCAAAAGCACATTGAGTTAAAAGATGAAGCCCGTGCTGAAAAGAAGCTAGACAAAGAATGTGTTGAAACATCCGCAGATACTGTCATGGTTACTGTGGACGATCAAGCTGTTCAAACAATCCCGAAGAAAGAGTCTAGCTGCTTCTATTTCAAAACGAAACTGAACTTACATAATTACACGATTTATAATAATAAAACGCAAGATGTATGTTGCTATGTGTGGACTGAAGTCAACGGTGGGCTTGTTTCCAGTATATTCACGTCCTGCTTGATGGATTACTTGAATGATGAAGTCAAAAAGAAGCCTCTGAAGAAAATAATCATATGGAGCGCACAATGGGTGCGGAGCCAAAAACAGAAATGCCACTCTAATATCAGCTGTCACTGAATGGTCTTCAAAGATGGGAGTTGATGTTATTTTCAAATATTTACAAAAGGGCCACACACAAATGGAAGTAGATTCCGTCCACTCCAAAATTGAAAGACGCCAGGACAAAGTAGATTTGGAGATTCCAGCTGATTATTGTCGGATTATAACTGAGGCACGACAAAAACCCTTTCCTTTCCGATATAAATACTTGACTTTCTTTTTCTTCACTAACTTCGAAGCAACTCAAATATATTTGTCCATCAGACCAGGGAATAAGGCCGGCGATGCCTGTGTCCATGATGTAAAACAATATCATTGCTGCTCGACATCAAATAAGATATATTTCAAACTGGACCACAATGCATCAACTGAGTTGGAACTTCTGCCTCAGAGACCGAGGAAAATGGCAGGGGAGCCCAAGAAATTATATGCCAAACCAATTCCAATCACTGCCCGCAAGTACAAAGACTTAGCTGACCTGAAATCTGTCCTACATATTGACCATCATCAATTTTTTATGACTTACCACATATGTGAATATTATTTGTTGACCATTTCGTCTATCGAACTATACAAATAAGTAGATAATTATGACGTATTGTACTATTATTTCAAGAATGCTATTTAGTCATTTTACTATGGATTTATTATGTACTTCGGAAAACATAAATGACGTACTATACTGGTATTACTAATACATGCTATTTTACTCATTTTACAATGTACTTTAAAACAAAGATGACGTAGGTATACTATACTATAATTACGAGTAGTTACATATTATTATGTAATTTAGTCATTTTACTATACTTTCACTGTGTACTTTGTTAAAACATAAATGACGTATTATATGTCTAGTACGTGATAATAATATGTAAATCATTTTACTATGCACTTTTATAAAACATAACAATATTATTTAGAATAAAATAATATGTCTACATTCAATGTTTTTTTTTATTTATATTAATTATTATTTGGGATAATTCATGGTATCACTAGTTTTATAACAAATGGCCTTATTCTTATCTCGTGACAATTTCTTGCAGTGAAAATGGCCTTATTCATTAAATCGTGAATTAAATCGTAAATATAATATTTTTGTATAAATATTATTTTCTAAATTGTGTATTCATTTATATTTGTAATTATCATAATCATCATAACGAAATATTCACTAAATAGATAATAAATTAGATTTATGTGTCTCCTGAAAAGTTGTAAAATCAGAATAGGCCCATTTTCATTTTTCGTGACGATACGAATAGGGCTATTTGTTCGTGACGACGACGATATATAAACATGGCTAGTGAACATTTTCTAAATAAACTTGTAAAAGCGGGTGATAATAACAGAGAGAGACGGAACTTAATTAAGCAAGCAAGTAGTCATCAGTTGAAAGATATTGTAGCTCTACTGCATAATATTCTAAAAGATATTAAGAGTGAAGACAGGAATACAAAGAGAGTCAGTCCATCTGGATGGGCAAACTCATAAGTACGTTATCAGACACAAAGACAAACTACGACGAAGGTTTGTGAATTCCTGTTGCAGTCCAACATTCTATAAAATAAATCAGGTTCACACCAAGCCAGAGGGGGTGAGCCGCATTTAAAAAAACACTTGAAGGTATACAAAAGGGAGGCGTCTTTCCTCTCTTTCTCCCTTTACTCACTTTAACAGGGAAGGCTGCACTCGCAGGAGCCGTATCAAGCGGTGTTGGATTTGGAGTGAAAAACTAATACAGTGATATGGTTCCTACCGTTGAAGCCTATCGTCGTATGATAATAATAAATGAGGCAGATTTTATAGGACTCAGTTAACAGGGACTAGATATTAGTTAGGCAAGACGCAACACAATCATTACGCGAAATGCACCCAGTTGAAAGTTTCAGCTATTACGCAATCACTTTTTTGCTATAACAATTGGTTAAGCGAAACGCAATTAGATTAAACGCTATGTAACCACCACCTAATATATGTAGGTATGTGGGCATTAAATACAAGGGAAAAGGATAACTCAAATAAAAAAATGGAAAACAAGTAAGGAAATAACAATGAAACACAATGAAAACAATAAAATCTACGAGTATTATAAAAGAACAGCACAATGGTATATAAATAACATTTCCTAAAGATATAGACAACATACTTTCAGATTAAAGAGAAGTTTATAGAAACAATAAAAGAATTATAATTTAGTGTTTAGTGTTGTATTATAATTGTGTTTAGTGTTCGATCGACATTAGAACTTCTTTTATACAGTTGAAAATATCAGTTTTCATAGATATGGTTACATTTTATATGAGTTCAGACCGTTCAAAGATAGCTCTTACGATATAACCAAATTTTAAACTAATGATAAATAATTGTTAAAAAAAATATTTATAGAGTAGAGATCATGAAATTACTAACAGATACCTATTTGACTAAGTTAGACAATAAAATATAGTATTCCGTAATTATATACTGTCTGAATGATATAATTCTTACATGGTGTTATGTAATATATGTAGGTACCTGTGTATGTATTCAGAAAAATAATGAACTATTTAAAAAATAGTTACATTTTTACTAGGTGTGCTTCCATCATTGCGTCATTTATATCCATAAATCTTTATTTATATATGCGAAATATTTTGTCCAGAGAAGCACTGTCAATTTTAATTTTAATTCCTACTAATTTCTATATATTTTTAGATTCGTGTAGACTCATTTTGAATCATGATAGCGATTTTCTCATCAAGAAAGGTACCCTTATCAAAGACAACTGTTTCTTTTTCTTTCACCTCCAGAGATTTAGGAGTAAATCTGTCAGAGGAAACAGGACTGTTTGAGAAGCTCCTATCTATATAGTGTAAATGATATTTGCTTTATTTTTAATAGGTAAAAACGAATAGTAATAATAAACTATTATTGATTTAAAATAAATAAAATACTAAAAATTACATTCTAAATAATTTATTTTTTAAGGAAAGATTTTAACTGAGATTAATTTTAACGTTTAAATATTAACAGAAAACAAACATACATCTCAGATTTAATGAAAAAATATAATGATACTTTATAAACCTTATGTTAAGATATTCAACCATAATATTATTATGAAGCACTAACAATTTTATCTCGTTATTAGTTTTCATTTACTCCAATTTGTACCTTTTATTGCAAACAGTATTATCGCGCACCAACAGGGATAAATTTGATTTTTTTATTCACGGGATGGTTTCTATTATGCATATATCTTCTGACAATTCTATTTTCCGGTCGATTGGAATAGACCAAAGGCATTAAGAAAACTGTATTTAAGGTCTATGGCATATAGAGTTGCGAGCAAAAACAATTCTTAAACTTGACATTTTCGGATTTAAAAAAAAATATTGTGCCCTCAAAATTCTCGAATAGGTTTTTTAATGACTGACTAAAAATATACTTTTCATTCATTGCATTTAAACTACATGGTTTTAGCTTACATACTAGAAAGGAGCGTCTATTTAATGTTAAATAGGACTGTGTGGATTTCGAATGTTTAAAATAATAAACGACGAAAATAATCAATTATTATTTTGACTAATATTGCTATTTTCAACCAATGAAACTAAAAGTTTGCACTTATTTTCTATAAAATATTAACAACAGTTTCAAACTACTTTATTGGTTTGTTATAACATGTTCCGGGGTACCTGCCGTAGATAGACAAAAATGGGAACGCTATTAAAAAATAAAGAAAATTTAATTAGATTCATATCATTTAATCGGGGTTATGTATAAACATATCATGATTAAAGGAAATTTATATAATACATTTTGAAACATACGGTGTACATTGTGATCCATTATCGAATTTTTGGTTCCGATATTGGTTACTTGAAATAAGCTTACTTTATGTAAAAAAACGTGGCTAATAACCATTTTATTAAAGTGTATAAAATGTTATGCAACAAGTTTAAATTATAATAAAAATGAATTCAATAAACTTATTGTATTAAAAGGATAAACATTTTGTGTTCTCTGAACAATAAGCAACCACACACTATCCAACTTTCACTTCCTATAAAAATCTCACAGGTTGAGTTGTTCAAGTCCCCATAAGGCCAATAGTAATTCTATGCAATATATTATAGGATATTGTAAGATGTCTACGGGATATGAAGAATTGAGTTGATCTGGGTCAATTTTAATGAAATATGAGATGGGGCTATTTGATGGTTTCTGTCAGAGGTTTTGCCCGAAATATTTTTAATAATATGAGGCAACATTTAACATTGATTCTATCTTGTCCGGTTTTCCATTGATCTGGGTCAATTTTGGATGATCACTAAATGGGCCCTAGAAGCCAAATGCCTGATGTGTGCAATGGCAGACGTTCATCATTTCTAAGCATTTGGAAGGTATGTCAAAAATATTATATAGTCAAACCTTTGTTCGGCATTCTATTGACACATGTGTACCTAGCGCCGGGACTAAAGCTTTCGCATTTCAACTAGAAGGCATAATCACGGAATGAATAATTTTACAATTACAATTAAGATAATAATCTTACCACCAATAATGTTTTCACCAATGCAAAAAGAAGGACAGATGTTACAGTTAATTTTATAAATACCACCATTGGGATTAGAGGAAATAGGACATAGTTCGAACATTAAACTAAATATCATTCAAAATCTCTTTCTCCGCGCTCTAAAAATCTGTAGTCAGCAGTTTGTTAATGATGAATTAAAATGCATCTATTCCTCCTTTGAAAAACTTGGTTACCATAATTTATTTATAAATAAAGCTCACCGTTCCTTTTATAACCCACGTCCCAATAAAATTGACTTTTCTTAAAAATAAACATATTTTCTGTTCTGGAACAAGCCGAAACTATTGACTCAAATACGTATTATTCCTAGATGATGCATTTGTCTCCTTGTGACCTTTTGTAATGTTATGTGATTATACGATTTCGACGATGTGATAAAGTAACCTGTATGGAAGCTTATAAGTCAAGGGATTTCAATATGAAAGTCACTTTATATACATATAATTTTAATATAATTGGGTATAAATAAATTGACTTAAAAGGGGTCGAGATGAAATTTAAATGATCATTTGTTTAAATAACAGTCATATTAATAAGTCACACACAATTCAAGTAAACGAATCGCATGAAAGTCAAATGAATAAGTCATATAAAAGTCATGAAACCAGCAACACTT
>JAYRBW010044425.1:0-11502 GCA_036023295.1 Invenusta paracnida
CTATTATCTCACTAATACTATATTGGTTATGTAATGATCATAGACATTAAACATATTACTACATAGTCTAATATAAACTATTGACTAATATTTATATTAGACTATGTAGAAAACTGCTCTAAAATTGGATAATAATAAATAAGTCAGATCCTGAAACAAGCAGAACGTATTTTCGTTTATGATTGAATTAGGAGAAACTTGGGTTATTGTCAAAATATACTGCATATAGGAATATTTCATTAGTTTTCTTAGAAATTGAACATATATTTGTATAAAGCATATTATACCTAATCATTTTATTTAAGTATATAGGATAATGCACATTAATGATATTCATTAATAAAATATAACTTCATTAAAAAAATATGATATTAATAACTTTGTGATTGATTATTTAAAAAAACAAACAATAATGACATTTTAATTAAAATTTAGAAAATTATAGTAAGAATGGATAATAGTAAACATGCATTCGCGAAGGTTTTAATGTATTACGTTTGACTTTTTAAATATGTGATCTATATACTATAAATAGATAATTTATAGATGTATTGAGGGTTCAATTCACTCCCCTTTTGCATCATGCATATATATTTATAGAGAAAAATATGAATGTGCGCAGTTATAGCTAGATAATTAGAGTGTTGGTGTATGGTTTTCAAGTTTATACTTTGTTAAAATAACCTTAAAGATTAATGCATTATAAAATTATGTTTAAAATGATTCAGTTTTAGTCTACATAGATAATGTATTCCAAGCGTGGCATTTCATAAGAGCGAACATTAAACTGGGTGAAAGAACAAATAAATAATCAAATTGACCGATCATTGAATTGAGCCAAATTTAAACTGGGCAAACTTTGAATTGAGAGAAAACGGTTTTTATATAAAAATATGAATTGAACGTAAGATGTAAATATTTAAATTTCGAGCCAACTTTAAATTTTGTGATTCATATAACTATTGTTGCTGTTAGTATCAATTACAATTTGGTCACTTCAAAATCTGGAATTTCCAATTACACTGAAAGACTTTGGCATGAGTTACAAACCGCCCATTCTACAGCTCGCCAACGTTTGGGAACAGTGCAAACACAACAAAAATGAATTACAACAAGAAATACCTTACAAAAAATGGTTCAACCTCGGAGAATTGGTTCTTAAGATCAAAGTTCATAATCGAATAATACGAACTCTACTAAATGGAGCACATATCGGGTTTTGGAAGAAACGTCACCCGAAGTTTACCAAGACCAGCCCGAAAGACTAATCCGGACACTCAATGGCCTATTATTGAAAAGATTAGTCATCGAGAAGAGATATCGTCTACGGATGAGTTTACATACATCGGAGTCAAGCCTGATTGCATCGGATAGAACAGGGCTGGACGCAGATGACTCAGAGACAACAGACGTACCGGATGTGACCGAGGAAATCGAATTATAAGTCACAGAGGTTCTTCTTTAAGAGGGAGGGCAGTGTGACGGCGCACGATTTATTCTTATTTGCTCGAATCCTCAGTTGATGGATGCACTAAATAAAATTCTTAAAAATACGAAAGCGTAGTTGTATATCTTTATTAAGTATTGTAAAATACCTTGACCCATTAATGTCAATATGTAGTTAATCAGAGCAGAGGACTTAGGTGGGTATAATACTGTACAAGAATAAGCATTATTGTGAATAGCTATAATTTATGAATGATAAATAGGTAAGCTACTTAAAGTTTACATAAATAAGTAAGATATAAGAAGTAGTATTTTTATAATTTTAATGTTAATTATAGAGAGTTGGACATACAAGAATGCATAAAGTATAGTTAGCTACATTTGTATATTATATAACTTTTATACAACATTTACTATAAGATACAGCATTGTTTTACAAAACCTTTACGATAAGAAAATAGTAGTATCAAACTGTTTTCAATAATCAAGTTTTGTTGCAAAAGTATTCATAATAACTACTTTTGGTCATAAATGTATCCATTTCTTCTACAATGTACTCTGATAATTTTACATCAAGTCGAAAATTAATATGCACATATTTGTAGAAATATAAGTACAATTTTTGCGTAATATCGAATTAATTAAGCTTCATTACAGGACCGATATATGTCATTTTTCCTTACATTTTTCTTTGTCTATAAGACTATATCTGCAAAACATAATGCTCATTTGTCTTATACATTTAAAGGATTAGAATTGTGATACTCTTACATACAAGATGTTATTGAATCAAATTTTACAAATCTCATATATCAATCTCATAATTGCAATATTATCACGACAATTATTTTTACAGTCTAAACTAAATACTGGTGCTAAAAAAACAGAGTTTATTTTATGTACAGTAAAACAGAAATTGAGAAAAAAGTTATATATTAAAATGTATAGGTTACAAAAAATAACAAAAAATAAAAACATTAATTACAAGCAGAATTTATAATATGCCTCAATACGAGGCACAGTACATTAAAATATTATACCTTTCCACTTATTAGCCCCCTTAAAAATAGTTGACCAATAACACCAAGGTTTAAAATATTGCCATCGAGCAATTTTACTGAATATATATATCACAGATGATATACATATATAGACATACGATAAGATGGGCTTTGCACCCTCAGAACATTGGAACCACAATTAGAACACAAATGCAATAAGATGGAATACGCGGCGGAAATCATTGGCTTATTTCCGATTTCCTCAACAAAGATTAAGAAATCGATAAGTTCCCACGTATTTCGCCATCTTAATTTTTGTCCATATTGTCTTTGAATTGTTAATGTACATAATAAATGGTAATGAGTGAATACACATCCGATTATTTGTTGCATGGTCGGTGCAGTGCCGTGACGCATGCCAATAGGGTACAAATAAGTAATAACAACATATATACACATGTACAGGTTATATAACTTTAACAAGATATCTAAAATAGGCTGCTGTTGATTTCCTTCACAATGTAAGTATGGGGAGATGGGGAAAAGGTGGAGGACCGATTCTGAGGAATAAAAGCACTAAGTGACGTAACATCTTATATTTCATTTTACGTCTCTCAGTGTTACATTTATTGCTACATGACATTAGTATTTTCCGTGGAACAATTTCGTTAAATTCGACATTAGCCAATTGAAATAAATATAAATTCAAATATGTTATCCCATTTTGAAAATACAAAGGAAAGAATAGTTTTACAGAGTCGCTGTAAACATTTCTTGTAAATATATTTTAAATATTTGTTGGGCGAAAATTAAGGACTTCTAAAAACTAATGAAATATCAACGATTTTCATGAGATATAATCCATAAACTATCAGATCATATTTTTGTTCAAATTCTAATTATTCCAGTAGATTTATGGTGTGTTTACCAGTCTAGAAGCTACAATCCTTCAGATATACATTAATAATACATCGAGGACTAAATGAACAAATTCTTTCAACAGAACAATCGTCTCTTAATTTCATTTAAAATGTGTATTATCGATAAGTTTACAATGCTATATCCGATGTTATTCAATAAGATATTATTGATTTTACAATAATAACAAAGTTCTATTATTGATAATATGGAGTTTCGTTTGACTCGACATATTTTACCAGAAATTGAGAGTCGACCAATTCTGTTAAGAATATTTCACGGAGTTACTGTTTAAATATTTATAAATTCATGAAATTATAATAAATAAAATGAGTGCAAAGTATTCTTGAAGGGCAGACAGTCACCAATAGCTTTTTAATATAGGTGCATGCTGAATTTGAAAATTGAAGAATTCATGTGATGTTGTATAAAAAATAGAATGCTAATTTGTACATCATGTTTCTACACTTAAAAGGGGTCACGCACAATGCTGATGTCATTGACAAACAATTATTTTTTATTTTACATATTTTGGTAATACTATCGAACTTTGAGGCGCCACGCATACAATGACTCGTGAAATTTAATAATACATATATGGACATCTCACTGACGGAATATTTGCTATTCAAATCAGTGATAGTAAAAATAATTTTTGAAGCAATCAAGTCATCGAACAATTATTGAAAGACAGATACAAATTTGTAATAAGTAAATTTGTAGTTCTTCAGAAATGTTGACACCTTTTTTATTACGAGTATTTGCTGATGAAGTCAGGTGTTCATACTCCAACTTAGATTGGATGATTTGTAATTTGTCTTAACTCAATATGTTCAGATTAATGACGATTTCTGTCATCTCTATTCTAATTCTTGTTCTATAATGCTGCCAATATTTTACTTATAACTCTGTGGTGTCGCCTGTATTCTACTTAGTACTCTACTTATGTAGTCTGTTAGTTAGTGCACGAAGCCAATTGGCGGTGCTGAAGGACCCATGATGGTTGTGGAGCAGGATTCAAGGAGGCCCAGTTTTCGAATCATCGCGTATTGATCGGGAACCTCCATGAGCGCGTGCATAGCAAAGGATGCATCGGGATTTCTGGCAGTTGCGGTAGCCTGTAATGATGCATGTAAGCGATTAAATTATATTTGCGATTAGTTTGGCTTTATCAAATATACAAGTTTTTATTCGTTATACTACTTGTAAAAAGAGCAGTATAATTTCTAGAATTAATGCATTCAGGTTGAATTTTAATTAATATTCGCTATATTGACATGTTTCGCCTGTAATGTCACATTGACTAAATCATTAATTTATAACCACTAAGCCTGCCTAGTTTGCAATTAATGATATTCTAAGAATATATTAAAAGCATTATCCCATTTTCTTTTTGAATTAAAAAATGTAACTAAAAATATTCGATAGTATATAATAAACGTTTAGTGAAGCTTAAAAGGATTGTAGAAAAGCCATAATACAATCGCCTTCTAAGAAAAACAGAGGCTTTTAGTTTTTTTAGCTTAGTTGTCTTTAATATTATAAATAAATCAGCACAAATTCTGATATAATAACTATTACAAAAAATAGTTATACAAATCCAGCCAGTTTTGTTATAAATAATAAAAATCACTCGCTACTTACTAAATTATAAGTAGTACTGGAAAAATAATATAATTAAAATGGTTATGAAAGTCACCACCCCGAATCAAACCCGATATACCCTTTAGCCTGGAAGCAAATCATTTACCCTCATCCTCGTTCAATCTCACCTTCACATAGTCGACGAACTGGAAGTTATCAAAGAGTCGATGCTGCACAGTGTCATCAAAGCGTTCCATCATATCCCAGGGCCCATCACCCACTCCAATCACAATAATAGAAATGGGATATTGACTCGCCTCGACTATCGCAGCTCGAGTATCGGCCTCCTGTGTCACCTGGCCATCCGCAACGATCACCAGAATGTGGTACTGTGGCAGGAAGGAGGGCCAGATACATATGAAATGATGAATATGATCGCTGGATACTGAAATAAATTATATTGTTCCTAGACAGTCACAGAAAGATAGACAAAGAAGGAAAGTTTGACTCACCCTTCTCTGCTTGGCCACGATTTGAATGGCCTGCCGAATGACCGGAGCGAAGTTTGTGGGTCCACTGAGCTGCACTCTGGGCGCGACATGAGAGTATGCCTCCAGAACGCTCGGAAATCCGGCACACAGACCGCTTTCTGACAATGGAAAGCTGCCCCAATCGCCTGTGCTTGCGTCACCGAAGCCATAGGCAGGAATGAGGCCGTCGTCATCAAAGGGGGACAGTGTGCGTCCAAGAATGGAGATCACCTAATTTATTGTAGCAAAATGGGATCCAGAGATCAGGTGTGAGATTGTTGTGAAGTCCAAAATGCTTCAGTAGATATACATTGAGGTTTTACAAACAATTTTCCATTCATTAAGAAATACATTACATTTCGACTCATCTCTACTTTCTAGTTATAGTGCAAAGATGAACATTAGAATATGCTTTACTTTATAAACCTATCAGTTATAAATAATGTACCAATTTGTTATTTATTTCAATGTTACTGCATGAGAGAATAATACAACCTTGAAAATACGGCAAACTACGGTAGGATGTAATCTACAGGCAGATGTGCACTGCACTTTAAGCTCACCCGTCAATTTCTACAGTATTATTGATTTAATTGTTTTACTTCACACAGAATTTAAAAATAGCAAATGAATCTACAATTAAAAAGTACAACACTGTAACCTGTAGCAATGTCTGGGTATAATGTTAAAAGTCAAAGATCGAGACATGTATGTAATATCTACAAATTGCACCAATAATAATAAATCTCCAAAAATATATTGAAATTCACCAACAAATTATGACTTATATTTTAATTATAATGGAAGTGAAGGAGAAGACATGATGATAACCTGTTGATAAGGGTTCAGCCTGCCCTCCTGAATGTGATGAAGACATCTTCCGGAAAAGGTACTCTTTCCCTGCCAAAGGTTGCTCTTCGTGAAATCGACCGCTATAGAGACAAGAGAAGATAATTAGAAGAGTTTCTTTTGAAATGTATAAATAAAAGAGTTTACTCGAGTATTAAATTATTTACTACTAGCATATTAGAGAGCAGTAAAATTCTAAGGTAATAATATTTATTAAATAAAAAATATTAACACAATTTAACGACTGTTTTGTAGTTAAGAATAAATAACACTAATTATGAAATATATTGAACATAATTTTCAATGCAGATGGTAACTATTTTTTCATTGGAAGTACAGTATCATTGTAAAAAACTATCTCACCAAACATTAGGTTAGAAGACTCCAGCCCAGCTTCTCGAACAGCATCCGTGACTTCGTCCAGAGTTTTGAAGCGATCAGTATTGTAATTGAAATTGGAACTTCCGGACGACTTTTGATTTGACGACAGTCTAAGATTTGAAATGGAATGCATACAAAACGTCTTTGTATTATACTTTAGAATATGGCTAAACTGCAGTTATCTTCTTTTAATATTGATATATTTTATGGCATAGATTTGTTGACTATTTCCATTGTATTTTTTATTATATTGAGTTATACAAACTTTACAGACCAATATTTGTACTATACTTCCAAAGAGATATATAAACTCACTGTTTCGATTCGTCCCTTCTAAAGAAGTAGTAGTATAGGAAGACAACCAGGCCAATTATAAAAAGCGAGAAAGTATCCAACATTATTAATGATCCAAAGTGGGTTAAGTGAACTGAAATACACAAAACAAATCAAAAAACAGTAACATTAATTTCCATTCAAAAGATAATATACTGTATTTTGCACAAGTGTTTAAATGTGTAAATTTTGTTGTAATTGTTTTAGTTTTTTATAAACTAGAATACAACACCCAATCAATATGATAAGAAACAGTTAAACAATTTATAAAAGCAGCTAATTATTATTTGTAATTAAGATACACCGTAAGACAAAATAATGTTATATCGAAGTATTGTAGATATATACTCAGTTTTATGTGCATCAAAGTACACAGATAAAAATAGAAAACTTTAAAGCACATTTGAAGAGTAATAATATATTAATTACAGAGTGGGGAAAACGTATGGCATTAAAATGTAATTTAAAAAATGAAGATTAATAAATATTGTCTAAACATTATAGTATAAAGACAGAAAAGTGAAAATAAGAAAAATAAAAAAATAAAATGGAGGTGCTGAATAAACATACTCATTAACAGAACTCAATGTTTTGCTGTTAGACAAAACAATGATAAATTATCATAACATATATTGCAAACTGACAAAAGATGGTATAAAGAATGTGAATCTCAACTACTCAATTTATACCACCTTATCTCAAATGTCCTTATGCAAAAAAGTAAGTGTGTCTATTTTAAAAAAAGTATTCAATAACTCCAGCATATATTTTATATTTCTATTTGCACATTATAAAAAAATTAAATGAAAATAGCACAATATTAATTTTAAAATAGGAACCATTTATTGATATTTTGAGAGATAACTTATCTTTGATATATAAGAATATACTAAAATGTATTCATATAATAATTAGTCATTTGACTTAATTTAATGCAAGTAAAGTTTCCAGCATGCAGTTGTGAAACTTATATTCTCTACAAGTAAATAGACAAAAAAATAGATTCTATTTATGTTATGTATACTGAAAAATTAAACAGTTGTTTTAGAAAACATTTGCTTGAACTATTAATTAGTTTGGTTGACTTACCAAATAAACTATAATTAATACATACGGGTACTATAATCTAAATACTATACTATTTATTATGTTAGAAATATTACTTAAAGATATATACTGCTCCCTATAAATTTAGTAATCCTACAAATTAAAGCATTAAATATAATATTAAACTCAGATATTGGTTTATTAGGAGAGTAATATATATTATTTTTAATTAATAATATTAAGCAATAATTATTTAAAATAATTGAGCTGTAAAAAGAGAGATAGTTGTGGCTATTTTCAGGATGTTTGATTTATGGTTTATTATTTTATGTAGAGAAGATTTTGAATATATTTTAAATGTTTAAAATATTTCATTTTCTGAAAAAGCCGGTTGGAATACTTTTATAAATAATTGTTGATGAGTTCGACTTATTTTGGCTAAATAATAATAATTATATTCCACTTTTGTACTATATGGTGATGGTCATCAATTTCGTTTTAGATCTTTTAATTTGTAGGTAAGCTAATGTGCTCTACTTGATAAGTTATTGTTTTATTTTTTTATTTTTAGGTAATTAGGAATCTTTTGACAATGCTTTGTATACTTTTAAAATATTACTTTCAAAATTTCAGGTTTGATGATCTTTTTTACTTTCAAAATATATTTCTCATTGTATACATTACTATATGTAGTGTTTAAAAAATCTATATTTCATATGTTTAGTGGGATTATTTATTTTATTTATAATTATATATATTTAGGGTATTTTTAATGAATTAATTCTGATTTTATGAAATCTTTGCCTGGACCATTTTAAATTTGAATCTTGTATACAATCTAGATACTCAAATATTTTCACTTGTTCTATTTCGTCATTATTCATTTATAAATAAAAGCTTTAGACTCCTATTTTTTTAGTTTGAAATATATAATATATTCTACTTTATAGGATTAATTATTCCAATATTTTTTTAATAAGATTCAATTATTGAATATTTTAATTGGTTATTTTAAATATTTTATTAAATAATATAATTTAATTAATATTAAATTAAAGGCAGAGTTATCTACAACTAGAGATAGGTTATTGTTTATTTTACTTAACTAGGAGTAGGTGGCTATATTATTAATATGTAGTGAGTACTTATATTGTGATAATTTTCTCATTTATATAAACTATATGTTATGTCTTCTTGTTCAGATTCTATATAATATGTTCAACTATATGTTTATTTATTTTATATTTTCTGAATATATATGGACCCAGTTTAAACATAGTTCTCTTATCTGTTTCATTTAGTTTTAGTTTATAATGGTATTGTATAAGGCCTTTATAAAATAAAGTTTGGGAAGACAAGAGCAGATTATATATAACTGAGTCAAAACATAATCATGTTCAAGGCAAAATAAAAAAAGAGTCAAAGTGTAAGTAATTAATTGTGTCAAAATATATTCATAGTATTTCATAATATTATATATGATTGAAATAGGTCAGACAATTAATGTTTTAAATATTGTAAAATGAAACTCAATAAAACATACCTTTTTACCTTACATCTATTTTGAAAAATATGAGATACATATATAGTTTACTTTGAAATAGTAATCCTAAAGTTTAAAAGTCAGGTTGGAAAAAACAAATCGAGATAAAAGGAATATTTTATATTATAATTATACTAATATACCAATAGTATTTTACTGTAAAACAAAAGTCTAAATGTTAGACAAAGCCTGTTTCATAACATAATAAGTAGGAACAAGTTATGAGTAAAAAGAATACTTCTATTTAATTACTTTGGTCAATATATCAGCAGAGGTTCTGAGTATCTAATTTATATTGGATCCATAGAAATATCCATTTAATCCAATCTAGTAAGCAGCTAACCAATATTGTTGCTGATCAATAACAGTGCAATTCATAATTGTATTACTTTGATTAGAACATTATAGGGCACATATTCCATTTAGTTCTGCCCCACTTTTATTGATGTAGAGCTATTTAAAAAAGTGAGTATTATAATGTAGACAAAGTCATTATAATGTAGGTTATTACAGTATACATTAACATAACTGATAATGTAAAATATTATTCAATTAAAATAAATATATGTGATATTGTAAAAAAACTTAAATATAACTATTTCAATTATTGTTCCATATCATTATTTGTTTTTAAGCATAGAGTAATAATATATACCAAGAGAATTCACTTGGTCAAAAAAGTTTAAATATGTTTGTTTAAATATTCAGAGTTCACCATTTTATATTCCCACCAATGCAATGGTAAATTACATCTAAATAAGTATAAAAGATCGAATTTCAAACTAGCAAATGTACATGATATAAAGTATTTATATGAAAAGTAAAAATATAGAAATATGCATCTGAATTAGAGCTATAATAATATGTAATTTATAGGAGTATAGCTTGAATAATAAATTTAAAAAATTGATAGCAAAAAATATTAGTTTTGCCTACTTTTATTTTTTAAGCTGTAGTAATACAAAATAAAGGGCCCATACAATATAGGAGGTACATATCAAATAATGTAGGCAAAACTAGTTTCTGTAAAACTTTTTTTATTATTAAAGATATACTCCTATAAATTACATAGTATTCTAGCTGACATTCTGATGCACATTTCTATATTTTAGGTGCAGTTTTAAAATAATGGATTTTATGTCCATTATAGTACCCTTCTTATAACCTGTTGTGCTGTCTATATTTATTGTGCCCAATTTGACATCATTTTACTTATATATACTTATCGTTGTGTTTATTTCTATTAATATATGTATATAGAAATATAAAAAAATTAAATATGTTTTCATTTTGACACCTTTGTTTTGATATAATTTCAGTAAATGCAGTAAAATAAGTTAATATACATATGTACATGTATATTTAATTTAACTTATAAGTATATATAATATAGTTAATAATATTTTTTTAATAACTAACAAAATTATTAACTAGCTAATAGTTAATAGTAATACTAAGAAATAAATATTTATTTTATAACTTTATAGTATATAGATAATTAAGTAGATTACTGATTATATAGTCAATTAGTGTCCTGTGCTAAATGCATTTAACTTAAGCTAAACAGTTTTTTATAAATCTATAAATATATATATATATATTTATAAATTATATATTAACATTATAGATTTATAAAAAAACTGTTAAGCTTAAGTTAAATGCATTTAGCTCATCAGGACACTAATTGACTATACAGTCCCAGTCAGTTTAATCCGACCACTTTAAATTACAGAAATACATTTAACTGAGTGAACAGAAATAATAATTAGGTGGTCTAATTATAGAACATGAGATAACTTCCTAAATATAACTTTGGAATTTCCATTTTTCTTGGAAATATTTTTTAAACAGTTATACAGTGCTGTGCAGT
>JAYRBW010044436.1:0-11500 GCA_036023295.1 Invenusta paracnida
GAAAACAGCGCGGTGCGGCCCGTCAAAAATCAATGATGAAAATGTTCAACTTTACGCGCGTCAACAACAATATTAACCATGGCTCACTGACTCAGTATACCGTCCTTCTTCTTTCCTGTTTATATGTAGATTTTCTGCAGAGAGTGTATCGATTTTTGCTTCACTGTGACGCGTTCGGTGTAGACTGCATTTTCGACGCGCCGCGCTGCGTTCAGTGTGCATAGGCATTAACGCGTCGTTCCGCGTTTAAAGTCATTTTTGGCAAACGATCACCAGACAGTGTCAAGTGGTTTTAATATCTATTATTATCGCGCATAGATTTGAAAACTTTAACGCGTTCAACTTTTTTAATTTCAGTTTTGATGCGCTGAATTCGGTTTATTATTTAGTGTTAGTGTTTTCAAAAATTGCAACTTTTCAAATAAAAAACTTTGTCCAACGCTCTATCATCTAAGCTATTAGGATCTCACAACTCATTTCTACAGTAAATTCTTTTTAAAAGAAATATATCTTTCATCTCAGCAAACAAATGTTCAATAGAAATCTTTTCGTCATTGTTACATTTTTAAAAGGACGCCAAGATTGATCTAGGGGGAGCACGTGCCAATACAACTGAACACGCGACGTAAGCATAAGGAAAGTGCTTGACATCTAAATAACAATAACCAATAAGGAAATACTAACGAACGCATTTTAATTTAACATTTTATCTAGTCGTTTGACAGGTGAATTATTTTAGGTTGTAATACCGTCGCTAAAGGTTCAAATTTGATTGGCGTTGCTAATACCTAGTGTTTAAAAAATCCGTGAGTCGAGGAAAACTAGCGTCAACCTCTCCACGTTCGTTCATTATGTACTATGTTTTCAACTGATTCTTTAATTTGAAAATATTGATTTATTACACTTCCACCGAAGATATTGACTATGAATGTAATCAACTACTTTGTCATTCTAGGAAAATTAGCAATGTAAAATGTTTAAACAGTCTGAGCATAGAATATTGATATATAGAGTTTCAACTCAAGTGATATTGATTTCATCGATACTATTATTTTGATACCTAAAAGCCTTAAATAGAATAATCCTTAAAAATGTAATATCTATTGGTTTTCCCGATAAAATATCCGCATAGTCAAAGCAAATTTTTGTACCTGTTTTTCGCTGCTAGATATTGCAGTTAGACAGAGCAAATGTCTTCATCGGTATTTTCTATATCTTAATTTAGTGTATTTAGGTACTTCAAATATCCATGTAGTCAAATAGTAAATCCTAGTGTTATATCCGATTTAAACTAAGCACTTTGAGATTTGAAATTAATGTTAAATGTTAAATGATATTAATGCCTTTTAATAAATATAGTTTTTGCAAAATGATGCGTCACTATCAAGTTCATATCAGAGTTCAAGTCAATATCGTAAATATGTAAAGACACCTGATTTCAGATATTTTCTACGTAGATAATAGGTTTTAATTGCATAACATTTAAATGATGGAATGTTACATAACTGAAACATACCTGTGTGTATATGAAACATTATGCTTAACAGACTCTGTCTGACACTTACAATATATCACTTTTATACCTGTGTCAGACAACGCATAATTACTTTATAATAATTGGAAAATAGTCATAAGTCTTGAAAATAATTTACACTGAAAATTTTATACTACTATATAGATATCTAATTTATATAAATTTTATTGAAATAAAACGATTTACTGTCGATAAAATTTGCAACGTGCAATGCATTTGAATTGAGTATAGAGTTGAAAATCTGTCTATTAGTACGCTGTGAGTCTGAGAACTATATTTATTTATATATATATAATGTTTTACATTGATTTGTAGTATATTTGAAGGCATTCGATTTATGAGTAGGTCACAAAATGAGGAAATGAAAGAAACAACATAAGGCGAGAAATGAATTCATGGCACAATGAAATGTCAATTATAAGGATTGTCTATGAGGTTGTCTATTGTCATTTATCTACATGATTTATAGTAGAGAGTCAATAAAAACATGGACACCTTAATAATAGTATCATGATACTATTATTAAGGTGTCCATGATAAAAAGATCAACATCAACGATATCGAGCATAACTAAAGAAAAGCATGGTTGATAAATGATGCAATGACGGCGTTTAGAATTCCTTTGGATTTATCTTAGTTGAAAATATGATAGCTATGTCGAATACGTGGTATATAGTGTTATTAGCAAGTTATGAATGAAAGTTATTAACGAGTAATAATATACAGTTTCAACTCTGATACATTTTTATGCAGTTTCATACTATATTCAGCAACCCGAAATTCTTTATAAAACAATGTTTTAAAAACTTGTAGTAGTGAAATATTTTGATACTTGTCTCTTACTTGCTTCATTTGATTTAAGAGAAAGTAAAATTCATTATTAAATTTACGTAAAGCCATTGATTGATTCGATTAAGCACTAATCGTCAACTCTATTAAAATAAATTTAAGTAAACAGCTGTCTATTTGAATGCATGAATTGGTATATGAAGATATTAGTAAACTAGAATATTTGACTTAAAACTCATAATTCAGAACTATATACGAGAATAGGCATTGATTTTTGAGGGAAAACATGTTTAATTCCTGTTTTTAAGTCTGTGTACATATAATTTGCTGTTTTCTCTATTTCGTACCTCCATAACTTCAGAAACTAAATTACAGCCTATACCAGACGTGAAATATAGACACTTTTTTCTTTCTTGGCTTTTATAACTTGATCTAAAGACAATTTCAGTTTACATTTTTTGATGAATACACATTTTCGGTTTTATTTCTTTGAACATGTATCGATTCAGTAATAAAAAATTAACTTATAATATTTTAAATATATTATCAAAATACACAATTTATTGATAGATATATTTTAAATTACACCAATTGTATACTTTTTAATTGTTTATTAATCATAAGTATGTCGATTTACTGAAATGAATGTTTAATTTGAAGGTGATTTGGAATAAATCATGAATAATTATTATTTTATATAATTTATATAATAAAATTATATATTTTAGTTAGTTCATAAAATTAATTCAATCAATGCAATTATGTGATTTTACTGTTTAATGGTAAATAATTAATGGTTTTATTCATTAATCGATATATAATGCATTATGATGGCTTATTTCTATTGATTTTACAATAAAACAACTATTTATTGATTTTGATAATATGGATTTTCGAATTTCATGCTTTATTTGAAATTGAAAGTCAACCAACCGTCTTGTTAAATGAATTTCCCCAAATACTCTTTTTCAATTGAAACTGTTTTACGGCGCTATAATGTCACCTTTTCATTCTTGGCGATATTGTTCCTTGAGGCATCTTCTCTCATGGTCCTGGCCTCCTTTATTTTGACTTTCAGGACTACACGAACTTTCTGGAAAGAGACTTCTTCTCACTGCAACGTGTCGATGGGAGACAGATTGTGAGGAATTACTCCGCCGAACTGGGAGAACTTTTGGACAAGAAGATGAACTCAATTAAGGTACGAAAATGTCTCTTTTTGTTTATGTGCGTTTTCATGGAAATTTAAATCTCAAAGATGCATTATAGAAACTTTGTTGAACGCGACCAGTACAAATGTAATAAGCCTGCAATCGGAGTATTTTGATAGACTGAATAGGATCGATCATCCTATCAGAGGCCAATATTGTATTTTAGGTCACATTACTCCGTGTGGAAATATCTCTGAGATTAATTATAATAAAAATGTATAAAAACACTCCTGTCTTTTATCATCAAATGTTTGTCATATGTAATCAACAGTTTTCAAATTAAATGAGACATCGTTTTTTAATATGTGAGCGATACGATTTTCTTATTGTTATTCTCCCAATAGAGCTATTCTTGTAGTTGTAACTAAAAATTCATTACAATTCTTCTTTCTTTGTTTGTAAAATTGTAATTGATCAATCAATGTTACACGTGTCATGGAATCCGCCTTATTAATTATTATATTGCGAATTCAATGTAACTTTTGGACATTCCTATGTTAATCAGGGTATATCAAATTTTTTACTAAGTCAATTAATTACAGTATTATTGATGTACGTTAATAATTTTCTATATTATTTTTTTATCAATTTGTTTTACTATTGATTCTTCATCGTTGTGGTCATGATTTAGTCATGAGCACACATTGAAAGCTCATTTGCCTTCATTAATTAATTATTGTTTTAAGTTTAAAACTGGTTCTTATTTTGTATACAAACAATATGTTCATATTTTACAATGGACACCTTTTTTATCTTTACATTATTGATACAATTGACACTCATTGGATAATGCAAATGGTACTAACATTTCAAGAATTTCTGTTGAATCTTAAGTTGCATATTTACCCCACTCCTCTTGGCTAATATTGCTGATTCTAAAATTCATGCGATGTTTTGAAGGAATCTTCCGTGATCGTAGAAAACACTTCTTAATTAAAGATAACGGCGATATCTTTTGATGAAGAGACAGGATATAAATTATATAACACTTTACGAGTAATTGAAATGATGTTTCTACTAGTTTTCTTAGAGCAATTAATAATATTGGAAATATTTGGGAACATACCTCTACTTTGA
This sequence comes from Invenusta paracnida, assembly GCA_036023295.1. Taxonomy (NCBI): domain Eukaryota; kingdom Metazoa; phylum Platyhelminthes; order Proseriata; family Coelogynoporidae; genus Invenusta; species Invenusta paracnida. The sequence continues at coordinate 4,612 of JAYRBW010044436.1, forward strand.
GTCGAATGATTTGTAATATCGGTTTCGCTTCAAATAAATCGCTGCGTTTGTTGTTTTGTGGATTTTTTAAATTATTCATATACGGAAACTGTCACGCATTTAATTTGTAGTCAGTAAAACAATTTGACAGTGTACTACAATTTATGGATTTCCTTTCATATAATATAACTAATTATATTAGTTTAACTAGTTAATCCATTGTCATTATGTATAACATTTTAATATTTATAAATATTTTGATAAAGTATTTGTTTTTCAATATACATTTCTTGACTTTCTCAATGTTGTTTTAATTTAAAACTTTTATCATCTTTTATGACGTCGAGAAATATACATTTACGAAGCAAAATTCTACTCCATTATTTATAACTACAGATAAAGGGTGAAACAAATTGTTATAGATTGGATTTTATTTATTAAAACATTTTTTTAAAGAAAGTATTGGAACAAGAAAACGACGAAAGGTTTTCACGCCTCAAGAGTCGCTTCCAAATACTCAGATTGTATTTTCTCACACGTACCATAATTACTCCATCAATGATGAAAAGTAAGCTATTCTTGCACGAATCTATCTATCTTTAAGAGCAAACGTTTATGCCTACAAATAACTTATTTATGGACACAAAGGGTGTGTCATCGTAACGTATCCCCAGCTCGCATTTCTTCTGTCAACTCGAGCCACATTCTGTCTTTCTTTCCAACTAATCATTTTAACTGTAAACCTATAATGAGATGACAGGACAAACGAAGGGAGAAGTTTAAAGTGTTAATCTTATAAATAATACATGCGTGTATTTTTTACTATCAAAAGCTGTCTACATAGTTGGAAAATTAACACCTGTTCAATATATAGTAAGCATAATATGCTTCTGGGTGTAAATCGAGAACGTTGATTAATTTAATTTTACTGTTTTATTAGTTTTATATAATGTCTCAATGAACAATATCCTTTTATAGAAAGAGTTGATCGTTTGCGATTTATGTAAAATTCAATATAAAAAGAAGTTATAATTGCCTGAAAGTAGTATTTGAAACTCCGCAAAACCACCACATAAAGTGAGGCAAAAAGATGTCTCAATTGACCGAAAAAACGTTCGATTAGCGCTTGACATGCTTAATGACATGTGTCATGAGAATTGGCATCAATTATAAGTAGCTTGGTGACAAGTTTAAGGTTGTCACGAAAATAATTATTATACGTTTCTAATATTTCACAATATATGTAGAACATTTTTCTCTATTGCGAAATATAATATTATTTCTTAAGCAAATATATAGGTATAGCTTATTGCAAAATGAATGAAGGGAAACATGAAAAGAACTACAATATACCTTATAAAAAGGCAGGTAAAAAATATGGTCCATAATATCAATTTAACAGCGACAGTCCAACATTTTGATGACTATTATTTAGTGAAAACATTCAAAATCTCAGTTATCTGTCATAAATGAGACTGAATTATTTGAGTTTAGTATTTAAATTTAGGTACTTATTATATACGTACAATTAAGTTTCATCAGTAATCATTCAATTTATGAGTAAAGCAGTATATTGCTGATTGACGTCAATAATAATTATAAATATTAGTAATTTGCATTTTTATTCACACAATATTTTTTTACAAGATTCTTTAAAATATTTATAATTATTAACCAATAAATAATAGCAGTCAATAATAATGTATATGGTTGAAACCTCCGATATATTATATTACATGTTTAGATTGGCAAGTCATATTGGTAAATATTCTAACCGCGAAAATTCAATCAAAAGAGGCGTTTATTGTCTATTCATATTTCTAAATTTTTGTCTATTTACATACTAGATAGAAAAATTAATCCCTAGTTACCTAAAATATCGTCATATCTCGATATCCAGTAGTTATCAAAAAATGCCGTTTACTATAAGAATCTCTAGAAAATGTTACTGTTACAGTCTGGACGATGTCCCAATAGGACATGCACGGATCATGTTGAATTATTTTGCTACTTTACGCCTATATAAAGGCTTAGAGAAAAAAAGAGAGAATTCCCTCTAGATCTTAATCTACATAATTTTAGTAGCATGATTTTATCAAGCAGAGCTAACAACCATTTATCTTGGAATTTGTTTAGATGTGCTATTTGGTGCTATTTAGGTGCAATTCTGTGTTATCTGTAAAAAAACGGGTGCAGCTCGGTGGTACCTATACTAAGAAAGAATGATTAACCAAATGCTATTCTTGTATTAGAAAATTTAATTTGTTGTAATATTATATCATGATAGCATTAGATTATAATAATATATATTGTAATACATTAAATATATAAATATAATAATAATATTCAGTTTCTCTTGAATGGCATGATAATAATAAATCCAATTAGTAAAGAAAAGAAAGAATAGTCTAGCTTCAATATTTTAATGGAAATTCGACCTATTCGGTTATAAAACCCTTTTCAGAGGAAGCCCTGCAGTTTTAATGTACTCCACATTAAGAGAATTTTATAACCGAATATAAGCGAACTTTGATTGACATATAGTTGCAAGACTTTTTCTTTCATTAACTAATTGAATTTATATAATTTTTGTTTCGTCGAGTGCAACACTGCGATACCATCCGTGTTAACAGGAGGTGCCACCAAATTGCACCGGCGTCTTTGCTTGTTTGTTAATCGGACGCTAGGCTATGTGTACAATGGAACGGTTAACTAATTTTGGGGAAACTGTGACATCTTTGATTAAAGTAATGACATCATGTAGTACTCGGGTTTAATTCATGTTATATTTAGTTTCTTGAAACGTAAAGTTAGCATTTCATTATAAGTTTTTTTTAATAAAAAAGGAAAAATTCGTTATATAAAAATTTCTTTTACAGAATTTATCGCGAACGACAAATTTATAACAAATATGATATACTTAATGTTTCTAAATAATTACTAAATATATACTTTGGACAAGAAGAAAAAGCAAAGTAACAGTTTCCCCTGGTCAATTTATTAGTCAGCATGTTTCGCTAATCCTCTTAACAAGGCAATATATATGAAAACAGATGAAAAAATACCAAAAACTAGGTTTGTTTCCTTTGATTTTCTAATCTTACCAAAATACATTCAGCTTTAATTAAATATACATACTAACTTAAAGCATCGTTATTGTTTACTATAGTTGGCCGAAAACTAATTTTGAGTGTTGAATCGATTACGTGTCAAAACGTACCTGGGTTAAAATATACTTAAATCGAAAGGTTCCTTAGACAAAAATGATTGTCGGTTGTATAATTTACAGACTATCTCAAAGGCACCTATATATAAAAAAGTGTGTGCATAAGTCGATATATGACATAGCATACTCCTATTTGCATAAATTAAACTATTTATTAAAAATATGCCGATTAATTTAATTTAGGTAAGAGTTGATTCAGTTACATTTCGATATGATTCCGTTGAAGTTGACTCACTTCTCTGTCATGTTTAACTGTAACTAAGCATGAAATACACGATGCAATTACTAGTCCAACTTAGGTTTATGTAAATTGTGCAGCAAACAAAATCAATTTACAATTGTATAATTATTATGGTACAATTTCCAGTGTTTGTTCAGGTCCTCAAAGGTCCTTTAGGGTAACGGAATTTTTATGAAAATGAGGTCCTTAAAATTTGTTCCAGATCTTTGAAGGATTTTTCTAAGAATTCTGTACGAACCCCCCTGAACTTCCTAGATTACTGGTGAAAACAAATATATTACTAAAAGTGTATTAACTTACATTATTTATTCATTGAGTTGATTTAAAAACACATGTCCGACAGCCATTAATGAATAACTGTTGAATAATTTCATTAATTTACAAAATAAAAAAGTTGTATAACAAGAAACTTGTAGCAAAAACAACCCTACTAATCAGGGCGCCTCTCTAAACTATGAATATACATATGTAGAAGTCGCAACTCGAATAAATACAAATTTGAAAATACATCACTGTCATTGGGACGTTTCACTGGCTATCGATCGGGTGTTTATGCTTGAGTCATGTGGAGTATGTGGATATATTGCTTTGTACCTCTTTGCCCCCAATTCGCATATCACTTTATGGTATCATTTAGGGAAACCTTATGTATAGGTAAACATATCTTTATTTTGTTATAATGAGATAATGAAAATTAAAATATTGCAGCTTTTAAAGTAAGTATAATAAAATTACTGAAATGTATACACCAATAAAGGTAAAATGTTTTCGAAAATAATTGTTTTTGAAGAATCATAAAATTAATAAAATAGATAATGTATCTAATTTATTTGAACCAAACATTATTCTAAAAAGATTTAGTAATTTTGATTCTAAAGTTGTAATATTATATATAATTTTGAGAGATTTAATTTTATAAAATAATATATTATATTTGGAATATTTTAACTTTAAAGATACATTATAATTACATAACAATGAATTATAATGAATAAATTATACTTATAATATATTAAAATCTCAAAATTCTAATATTCAAACACAGGCATTTGTTATAAAACTCATACGTTGAGAAGAGTGCCTATTGACACTAAAAGCAAGTGATATTGTCTGTTGGAAAAATTCTTTTGTCACGTTTGTTGAAACGATACAGTTTCAGTGAAATAGAAAAGAGGATCTGGATGTGAAGGTTTTATGATATTAGTATCCTGTATGACCGGCTTTAGTTTACGCTGGTGATTGAATGATCTTGAACCCACCACAAAATAGAAGAGGATGTGGAGGTTTTATGATATTAGTATCCAGTATGATCACCTCCTATAGTTTACACTGGTGATTGAAAGATCTCGGACCCACCACAAAATAGAAGAGGATGTGGAGGTTTTATGATATTAGTATCCAGTATGATCACCTCTTATAGTTTACGATGGAGACTTAAATGCCTCAAAGTCAACTCTAAATAGATGAAGAGGTTGCGATATTTAATTATGTATTATGTATACATTGAATAATTAAATAGTGACTTGCAACGTTTATCGTGATAAGTAGTTTTAAAGATTACGATTCACAAGATCTGCTAATGCTGCTTTAAAATAAATACAACGGTCTAAAACACATGTGATGTGTGTTCTTTAATGCTTTACTAGTCTTCAAATTATCATAATTTGCGATGAGAGTTCAGTTAATCGGAAATCTTAAATTCATTTCAAATTTAATCTATTTATTTATTCGTCTTTTTTATTTTTTATTTTCAAGACGAAATAGCTGCAATAAATAAACGCATTATATTGTAACATTATTGTGAAATAAATTTCGAAGCGATTATAATTCTAAAAATATTTTTTCTGTTCCAGCCATTTCTTCACAACCTTTTTAAAGATAATAGTGTAAATAATAATTCCTATTTTTATTCAAATAATTTTAAATCCAAATAATTGTATTCTATATAAGATGGTGCATATATATAATACCTTTTTAACATCATATTTGTTACAGAATGAAAAATATATTAAAATCTTTGGATACAAACGAGTATTGAAGGTGTATAACTTTAATTATTTTTATTATACATTTATTACTTAATACTCTAAATGTTCTGATTTTATTTAATACCTTATTATATGATTTTATTTTTTAACTTGCAATACGCACTGTTACTAATTAATTAGTATATATATGTTGCGTCTTTATCAGTTACCATCAGTTGTACTCGATAAAGCCTACGGGCGAAACACTGTGCGTTTATAAACCTTCAATACTCGTCTGTAGTCGAAGATCTTAATACGTTTTTCTCTATTTTTAATTAATCCCGGATACGTGAATATGCCCAATAAATCTTCATCATAGCTCTGTGTATATTATCATCAGCTTCAATAAACTCTGGAGAACGATGAAACCGTTTTTAATTATGCTTTAATTGGTTTTGTTGCTTTTAGTAGTTCTATTTTTGTAACAATCAAAGACACTTTTGCTATTTTTCCTCAATTTGTGTTGTGTTAATTAAGAATAGAAAGAATCACCGTCATTGTCGTAACAATTGTATTAAAACGGCTAAATCAACAGAACTGGTTTGCACAATTAAAAGGATTAAAGTTGGAACTACAGAGCACACGTATGCCAATAAAAAACTGATCGTAAATAAAATGTAGGCCAAATTAGTGAAGCAATGATGTGTTTTTCAGTCATTGTGTCAAACGGGGAATATACGAGTATATGTGTATTGATTTACTAAATTTATATATTTTGAAATGTGCTATGCGATATTACTTCATATATTGAATGTAGGAATATAGAGAACTAAGTTTATATAAAATTTACATTTATCAATTCATTATTTTTTTCTCACATTTTCTTCTTCAGCTTAATATTAAGATAGTAGATAAAAATATTATCCAGTTCTGCTTGAATTCAATCTGTTTGTCTGAAATTAACTATATATACAGTCATGGCCGAAATAAAGTACCCGTTATCAAAAGTAAATCAGTCGTTTTTAGACATAAATTTAAGAAAAAATAAAGAATTGAATTTACAAATATTTACAATTTACAAACTTTACAATAATTATGTTATGTACCAGTACAGAGAGTCAATTAATACTTAGTAAAACCTCCATCAGCATCATGGAGTAATTGTGTACGTCGAACTATGGAATTTACAAGAGTTCCTCTATCGTGCCAAAGATAACGTATAGTGTTTCAAAAAGTTCATCCCTATTGGCCGGTTCTTCGAATTCCCGTTGCAGTTTGGTCTCCATCAAACCTCACACATTTTCAATGGGATTCATATCCGGGCTATAGGCTGGCCAATCCATAGAAACGATATTATTTTCTCGAAGAAATGCTTGAGTATGGTGAGCTGAATGTATTGGGGCGTTATCTTTTTGAAAAATGCCATTAGCTGGAGTGACTGCCTGCAATTCTGGTAGAAGATTGTTTTCAAGAATG
>JAYRBW010044447.1:0-86718 GCA_036023295.1 Invenusta paracnida
TGTGGTTTGAATGAATTTATATCTTTTAAAATTGTCTGTAGCTAACCAGCTTTTTGCCATTTTTGGCGATAAAAAAAAATATATATAATTATTTAATTTGTGAATTATTTAAAAAATGTAAACATTTCCATTGAATATTATTTGAATAATAATTTTATAAACATTTTCAAAATATAAAATAAATTTTAATAATAATTATCGCAGGAAACCTTCAAATATTAAATAATCACAGCCGCATTATTTTTTAATTTAAACACTCCACGCTCCAACAGTCATTATACTTATTAAATTAAACAATTTAAATAATTATCATGCTAAAAGTTGGAATATTTAATTGATGTGTAGGCTAAATGTCAAAATTACACTAGGTGAATCAAACTTTTAAAATAATTAATTTGATATATATTCATAAAATTAAATTTTATTTGCAAGCTTGTCTTGTAATTATTACAGCACTTTCAAAAATATTTAGCTTAAAACAATGAACACTTTAATTTATATTTAATTTATAAAGGATAGCATTAAGAAAACAATATTAAATATTGGTAATAAACGCTAACATTACTTCAACAAACTTCAGTTTGCAAGAAGTGGTATTTAGTTTTTATAGTCATTTAATTTAGTCATCAATTTACAAACATAATGGATAATATAGAACATCGAAAGATTTTTACCATTAAATTCCTTATTTGTACGTAGCATTTTTCTAAAAAAAAGAGTATATAATATTTCATTACTTACAAATTAAGCAAGTAGTAGGTGATTAATCCATTTAGCAAATAACATTCCACTTTTCTATTTCAGCCTTCTCGAGATCAAATCTCTCAGGACCAACGCTTTAACTATGCCTATTCAAAACCCACTCATAAAACATTGCCTCCGATAAATTCTTGGAATTTGGACAAACCACCATCTTCGTAAAATTGTGGAAAATTTAAATTAAATAATTGTGTAAATTCTACTCCTTGTCTATTGAGCCACAAGTCAATGTGTAATGTATAGATGTTTATGTTTTATATGTACATATATACTATGCAGGTTATAACACTCATTGTAACTATGTTTAAGTGTAACTTTTTAAAACACCTTTTTAAATTAATGAAAGGTGAACAATGTGATGATGCTTTCAAAAAATACATTCCCAAATATATATATACGAGTTGGTATGTATGTAGGCTAACTTGAAAATAACATTTTTGAGAGTCTTTAATTTGTGCAGTAGGAAACATGATTTGATTATTGCCTATTTAACTTAAATTAAAAGAATTGTCGATCTTTGGATCTACATATATTACAAAAGAAATGTGATATGTGACGATTTGCAATATTCCCTTTATAATATAATAACTATGTTAATTATGTATGGTATATTTATGCACATGTTTTATTTTATATATTTTTTTGTATTTGACTAAATATTTTATCTTTGAAATAATTATTTCTTTTAAATTGTATTTTACAGAGTTCTAATTCAGCCTGTTTAGATTATACAACTATTTTTACGCGATACTTTTTTTAATGGGAATGTAAGTAACAATTAAAGTTTTCCATAAATATATAGTTTGTCTTATCTTGTACAAAAATTAAATTAAACATAGTAAAAATTCAAAATTAATAACAAGAATCAGTGCGTCTATTCAATATATATATATAGGGTTGTCGATATATCTCTTAATCTGACATTTGTTATGTCCAATTTTCTAAATCTATGTTTATAGCTGTACTTTAATGGTGCACATATAACTTTAATTAATATGTGTCCTTACTTACTAATATATAGAAATATTTTTAACATTTTAAATGATAATTTTTGTTTATTGAACTGAAATACACGAAAACAATTGATATTATATTAATAAAATAAAGATATAACAGAGCTTTCAAAATTCAATTATTTTATCTATAATTTAAATGTAAATTGCAATTACACTACATTGTTAAATTACATTTTATCACAATTATGTCTACACTCATTTTATATAACAAAAATCATCATTTATTTCGTGCATGGTTAACCAGTCGTTCGAACTGGTAAACAGTTTTTAGTGTGTGTGTATATATATAAATATATTTCAATGTATGTGTACATCTATGTTAAAGGTATATACGACAAAATTAAGACATTGATGATAATTGGGACATATATATAGCTATTTGATCACTATGTGTCAACCATTAACAAGTTTACTTTTCATACTTTAAAAGTACTTTCAGATAATTATTATTTCATCAATTCACTGGTTAAATTTGAATGAATATCAATGTCATGCGATAAGACATATCAAATAGACCTGTATATACATAATGTAGATATATACCCAAAGGCAGACCTATATATTTCCCCTATTTTATATGTTATTGTACACACACAAAGTATACCCTTACCACTTTTAGACTTAGGTACCAATATGATTATCGAATTGGTAAAGTATGCTGATATATTATATCCTTAGATCTAAAAATATCGGCCTCTCTGCTGTTAGGTATATAAAAGAAAGATACCATCGTAGCCATTATAGAAATTACTATGCCAGTGAGTATATATATAACATAATATATTAAATACATACATACATATTTATGTTTTCTATATAATATACGTACAAAATACTTATATGCCTATATTGGTGTTTAATAAAGATGCCTGTCTTAATTTGATTAGATCGATACCATTCAAATTATACACCCTATTATTTAAAAAATGTCAATATCGGCATACCCCTAGCTTTCAAAGAGATTTTATACAATGAAGTATATTATATATTAGGTATATATATATATATTTGTATTCATAGAAACGAAAGATATTACTGTCTGTCTGTTTCTGAAAATTACTTGTTAAATTACTGGCTAGCATTCAATCCTCAGCGTATTTCTATGTTATATGTGGGGGATTACATAAAATTACACAATTGCATTTTATTTTCATTGCGTACACCAGTTATGTATATTATACTACATAAAGTATTAAATGTTTACAGTAAATTTGAATACATTTAAAGGCAAAGTTGTATCTATTTTATGTCAGGATATAGACGGCATGCCCATAATAAAATGGATACTTTTATTGATTACATTTTAGTGTTTACGTAAAAATATATAACATTTCCAAATAACAATTACGTAACATACACGATTTTTAGTCTACAAATTAAAATTATTATTTTTTATTTGTGTAAAATTATTTATATTATTCAATTTTCGATAAAAAATCCGATTAAATAATCCGATTAAGTAATCCGATTAAAATAATATACAAAACTTGAAAAGAATGAACTAACAAAAATGGAAAAAGCAACCATATGAATTTATACAATATATACGTACATAGAGAAATTGTATTTTTTACATCTATATAATAAAAAATATTGTGTAGTACATTGAAACCATTGTAAACAATAAGCTCACTTTTATGCTAAGATGTCTTAGATAAAAAATAATGTAAAAAAACTAGTTGACTATTGAAAGAAAGTAATTAGTTGCTTAGAATGTAACATATCAAACGCATAATAACGTATGTATATTTACTAATCTGAAATATATTTTACATTAAACTAATATTATATCACATACTTTAAATTATTAATATTTACTTTAACAAAAAATATGTTGATAAATTCTGAAATCCAGACATATTATATTTCAATAGAATAAATGATTAGTGTGTTTGTTTGTTTGTAACAACACAAAAGCGCTTTAAATTAATATTATAATTCTAAATATAGAAAAAAATTACATACGTTTCCATTAAATAATGAAACAGAAAATGTATAACTCATATTGCAATTATTGGCATAATGTTTTCCCATTCACAGTTTTATATATTAATATATACACACAAACGACCAAATGAATAGTTGTGATTTGGTTGTAAATCAATTGGTTTTATTATACAAATGTATAATGCACTCAAAATCGCCTACAATAAAGTAAATAATTTGAATGACAAATTTATAAACTCAACAATTAAAAATCGGGGAATTAAAGTAGTCCCTGATAAAAATATTACCAACATTAAATTTGATACAGGAACACTTTTATGCCATGCATTATTATTAGTATTTTAAATAAAATATTATGATGAAAGAAACATTTTCCCCTTCAAATTGCCAGCATTAGTATAGGAACATCGTTGAAATGAATGTCATCACAATAAATATTACATTTCTTTAAGAAAAAATGTTGAAATTCACTACTTTACAAAATATTTGTTTCGGGCTTTATTAATAATTAATCCAACATAAATATAGGTATGTGCAATTAAATATAAAATATACATTTGTATAATAATATACATAATGACGAGACTGGATACTAATAAATACCTAATAATGACATGATCCAAAATATGCATTATATATTTCAATCTAGATACAAAAAATTGTTTGCCTATTTGTTTGATCAAATGCAGAAGAACATTCATGAACAATATAACTCTGACTCGAATTTTCCCATAGTATCAAGACTGTGTTCGTTTGACTATGTAATTATAAATACCAACATCCCTAATTATGTTGAATTTTGTTAATTTATCGGATAATCGTATGTATGGAGGAGAAAAGAAGAAGATAAGAATTTAGCAATATTATATAACTATCAGTGAACAACGCTTATATAATTTATTGCCATTATATACATATATATAGACTAAAATGTTATTTATTGTATAAATTCATATGAGTAATTGCTATATTACGAATATCAATTACTAATTGTGATATCTGCGTGTGCAATAAAACCGTTGAGTGCATTTCACTACGTATAACAAGTTTACAAATTAAAACAGTAAAGTATAGTAATAATAATATATTTATGTATAGTACCCCTAATCTGAGGTGGTACTCGAAACAAATCAAGTGTTACATTTAAATAATGAAATGTTCAAATAAATTAAAAAAGTATTAGATACATTTATTAACGCGTACAGTCAAGTGATAATTTTATTCAAATAATAATACTGTTCGAGCAATAAATTCTACATTTACAGAATTTAAATGATATACGTATAATATTCATTCAAACGCTTTATACTTGAATTTCTAAAATAAATGTTCTGTTATTGTATGTGTGTTTTATGTCGTTTTTTATATATTTTCTTTTCAAAAACACTTTTAATATTGTCACGTCAAGCCAATAAATGTTAAGTTCTTTAATTAATTTACCTATGTCCTTTGTATTAAACAATCTAGACATGTTCCTTATATATACCTAATTCAAGATATGTTAAACATTCTTTCTTGATTTCTTTTCATGTGGCAGAATTATAATTCAAACTGAATGTTGGCTTTTATAGGCTGATTTTTTTCAATACCGAGGACTAATATAAGTCAATGGGTCAAAACTGTCATTTAAATGGTCAATTAGCCTCAGATGTCCTTAAACCAATTACGTAATAGTTATTTTAAAAAGGATGTGAACTCAAAACTAATCTACAATATTATCAATTAAATCACATATATATATATATAAATATATACCATATTTTGTAGATAGTCAGTGTGATTTAATAAATTTGTCATTATTTAAATTTTATAAAAAATCCGGAAATATTGAAATGATTTTGTTTTTGTCAAGTGTATTATATTGATAGATTGAATTATACTGTTATATGCTAATATACCTACATATATAAGCAAACATATATTTTAAAAATGAAAAACTTATGTAATTTGTTATTCGCATATATGTAGTATAGTATAGTATAGTAGATTAGGCGTAAAAAGCAATATTTATAACTATTGTATATTGCATAGTTTGTAATTATAATCACTTACATATTAGGTATATTAGGTATGTCTATTCAGATATGTAACTTTTGGTAATAATTTATTATTGGAATATTTGTTAATTTTATGCTTGAATAATACACCTTAATGTGTATGATTAAGCAGTTAACAGTTAACAGTTAAATTATTAAATATAAATATTTATAATCAAATAAAGTCAGTCACGTATAAATATTATGTTTAATATAGTTATATAAATAAATAATTCAAATTTCTTGATTCAAATATATTACAATTAAAAAGACATTTTATTTTATTGAGAATTTCCTTGATATGTGGCTAGGACACAGTGAAAAGATGCGATTTTTGCAACATGACAAATATATATTCCAAAGCAATAACAATTAAATATGTATCAATTTCAATTTTAATTTCAGTTCGTATACATAAACATACATATTATATGCATATATTTAAGTGTACAATATATATTTAGTAAAAATACACACGATTTTGTTCTAATATGGCTATTTCTAAATGTTATATAGTAATATTCTTAGATTTATTTCATTTAAACGTATTACTGACCTTATAACAGACAAGGATAATTACACATGCTATAATACAGACCTATTTAATTTAAGTAGTTTACCACAAAATAAATAGTTAAATTGCGATCAATTATTAATTGTTTCTATAAAACGGTTTCTTTGTATAGATTATATTAAACGTTCCACTTTTCTATACGCAAATCAATTTCATATTGAATACATACTTGCATGTGGATTTACGATTATTTATCCGTTGTGTATGAAAGGGTATTCAACGTTAAAAAGGCCGAAAAGGAAATTTTTTTATTTTAAATATATATATTCTACTAATTGTATCTATACTTGAACTTAGATGTTTATTTAAGAGTGTATTTAAGAATATGAATGATTCCGAAATAAATATTGTTATACTTAAGATATACGGCAACCTACTTTATGAATGTTTTAATTAAGATGCAAAAACAAGACAATATATGTCGCAGTTATTGATAAATTATGGTTTTGAGTCTTTTCAGTGACACCTACAGAAATACTTTAGATAACGTTATAAATGCATGATTTAAGAAAGATATTATCACATTTTTTTTTAATTTTACAAGATATAATAACCGAAATAATATAAAAATACTGCAAGTATGAAAGAATTCACCAAATATACTTTATTTATTCTATACTTTAGCAATTTCAGCCTAAATTAAAAAAAAGACATTTTAAAAGCATACCTAACTTGCAATAAATTAAATTTTAAATTAATAAAAATTAGATAAATATATAAATTATTTTAATTAGCAGTAAATTATTTTAATTAATATGGATTATTTATTTATCAAAAAATATAATTTAAGGCTTTGCAGGTTTCATGGCTTTTATTCATATTATGTAATTGCATCGCTGTCATTGTCATTTTAATTAATATTACTTACATTCTCCAAAATAACATGCATTTAAGCTTAACAACTATTCCCATATCGAATAACAGTACAATTAACATTCCTTGTGGGTCGTATTTATTTGACAATGATAGAGCAACAAAGTGATAATTTCGTTGTTTAGTCTTTGTTATCGGACCTTTCAATAATGAACAGTTTAAGAGGAATTTGCTTGAAATGAGTATATTATATGACTAAGGCTCTACAAACTATTCCGACAACATTATATGGGAACGAAGCAATTCCTACTATTGTTTATTTATATATTCATATATATATGTACGTAACATATAGATTATGATTTTATACTCATGTTAAACTCTAATGGACCAATAGCTCAATTTGACTTTTCTACTCGTATATTATACTGTCAATTATTTTGTTAATTTTTGCAGGCTCTATTAAATGTACCTACTATAATTATTGTACATACATATTATGTGCATTTGAAATTTTAAAATAACATGTACATGTACATGTATATATATATCTAGTATAATAAAACGGTTGTATATTTTTCTTTTGATTAATAAAAAAGAATACTACAGAATCTAAAGAATACTTTCAGATAAAAACATAAATGCGTATAAGAAACGTTTGTCTTAATATTTGTAATTGCTTAAAATGCAAGTATAGTCCAGACCCTAAAGGGTATTCCGTTTAACATTTTGTGAAAGAAGCAAGCAACATACATTTTTTGAAAAGTCTTTGGTTCTAGTTTTCGAAAAACAAAGTCGACACTTTCAATTTCCGTGCAAACACTTATTGGTGACGTCATCAAAATGTGGGGGTCTAATCAGCATTTATGTTCACTAAATTTTATACACTGATTTGTATGTTTCTTAGCTAGTATAGCTAAAACTTCAGCTCAACTACTACTTACTAATTTTAGAATTCCTTATCTGTCAAATTACAATAAATATCGTTAATATAGTAATTATATAATAGCAGTGTAAACGTAATTGCTTATTAATAAGTTTCAATTACGAAAAAATAATAATTTTATAAATGACACCAATGACGTATATATATTATATATATTCGCATAATTATATAAATATACATACATATTTACATATATATTGAGATTGAAAAATAATTAAAATAACTATACGAGAATGCCCGCGTGTCTTTTTCAATAAATCAGTATATATATAAAAAAGAGGATAATTTCGAAAAATTAAAAAAACCTAGCACTGACTAATTATTTTTAAAAACATTATATTTCTTTTAAATTAGTAAATTATGAGTAAGATGTGTAACGAATCAATTTTTAAAGGTTAATTACATAAAATGTATTGGTTTTATTTTTCAAATGTATTTAATTGAATTTGTACTGATAAAATTTGTCTTCAAAATGTTTAATATATTTGATACACACGCTGAACTTTATGTGCTTAAAATTGAAAAATATTTAAGTGTGCAGTTGAAATTTAGATTTAGGTTAAATCAATAAACTTTGGGATAATGAAAGTCAGGCAGGAAAATTCACTGCGTTTCAAGTGAATAAAACGCCAACTTATTCTACACAATGCTGCAAATAAAACCAATATGATATGTGCACAACCATAACATTATCTAAATATGAAAATAAGCATTTTACTTATTGTAAAACAACATGGTAAAGCTACTCTAATTATAATTACAATTTATCACGATTTTTTACAATATTTTTGCCATGCCATGAAGATTCCAAAAATAATAAAATTATGCAGTTTATCAGAGGATTTTCTATAAAGTAACGATATCGATTAAAGAAATATTCAAAAATACATAGTGCTGAGAATCAATAACTCAATAAGAGTATATCTATGAGGTTAGGTCTCTATAATACGCTTCACTATAATCCTTTAGAATTTTCGACAATATTTACACTATATATATAATGTTCTACAGTATTATTTTCTATTAAACATATATATTAGGCTATATATAGTTTATATCTTCATTCAACCATATTCGACAAACAAATGTTTCATTAATCTAATAGTAATACACATAAAGTTTGGTCGATTTTGAAAATATTATGTTAATCCAAAACAATTGCGTAATTTCCAATAAAAACATAATGACAAATTTTTAATATTTTAATTAAAAATAGTATAGATATTTAGCAAAGAAGAATAGGACACAACATACAAATAATGCAAGTCAATTATGTTATTTGTATTACACAAGACCAGTGTTTTACTAATCTGTCTTCTACCTTTTTTTCGTTTAAATTATTGTATCAATTGTCTGTTTAAAACATATATATTATATAGAGTTATGATCAAAAGTTTGAAACATTTTAGAAAATTCTAATATTTTCATACTCTCATCAAACATAAAATTTAGAAATTCATATAATATAGCTAAAACTAAAATAGAATAGTAAATATTCGTCCAAACCATCTTAAAGATATTATTAGATAATATGTTTTTATTGTAATATATTATCTCTAATATTAGTAATCATATTAAAATTATATAATGTATTAAACAATACAATATTTAATATGTAAATATAAAAAATTGATATTTAAATATTATTTAAGAAAACAGTATTATTAATAATTAATAATAGTATTAATAAATGACTTACTATAAACATATATTTAAGTTTGTTTTTGTGAATATCTGTTATCCTACTTTAGTTTTGGTTTTATTGCGTAGCTTATAAAATGTTAAGTTTAATATGTAAAATATAGAAACTTTCTGAAAATGTTCCAAACTTTTGATCGTGACTGTAAATTACTACAAAAGTCTCAATAAATTGGTTTGTAAATTTTGCATGACTTGGGTGGTTTTCATTTTGATAATAATCATCTTAAATTTTGTAAATAGTTGATTTGTTATCCTTTTAAATTCATGAAACTTACATTAATTGATTAAACAAATGTGCACAATTATTATACTCTTGTTCGTGATATTTAGTGATATTACTCATACTCCAAAGTTTGGCTCAACGAGTTCATTTTATAATGTCTACAATTTTAGTATATATCTTTAAACATCTATATATAGTTATTAACTAAATGTTATGTTAGGTTTCGTACTATTTATCTATATTGAGAATCTTTGAAATCTTCATAACAATACTATCTGATTAATTTTAAAAAAATTGCATGATATTTGCAAACTACCATAATAAATGTTTACATATTTCCATATCTTAATCTAAATTAATACATGTTTCATGGATTCAATTTAATTCCATTCCTATATTCGGTAGTATATGTAGTATACATTTTGTGATTAATAATATTTTTTCTTTACCCATCTACCCTGTAAAGGCTTCTATGCAGCAGCAAGTTGTTACGCGTCAAATAAAAGATGAACTATAGCATCTGTGAATTCATTAATCCAGATTGTGACCAAATACTCCTAAATATATTGCAGGCTGTTTCATCAAGAGCAGGGTCACAGCTATACAATTAGATGATGCATGAATTTAGTCAAACATTTTGGCATAAGCGTAACATAATTTGTGCATTAATCGTATCAGTATATATATATACAGTGTTCCACAGCCTGACAGAAATTTCATGTATTATATGGCTATATGATTGATCATTGTAGTACAGAAATAATATCCATATATATATATATATACTTTGTGTTATGTTTTTTAATGAGATGTGTAATTTACTGTAATTTATAATACATAATGTAATGTACCAATTGAATTCAGATATTAGAAATATTCATTGCCGTCTTGATATTATTATAATAAAAAAGATAAAAGACGTAAAATGTTTAATAATACCAAATATATTTCAGCTTCTAACCGAAGCCATTTTCAACCAGAGTATTAGCTTCAGTTAGAAGTTGAAATATATTCCGTGTTATTAAACAGTTTTCGTCTTTTGTCTATTTTATACTGAATATAGATACTTTAAAATATGATGAATGATGTTATGTATACCAATTTCTAATATTTATCAATTGATTAAATAATTTCAGAAAATAATTCTTATTTAATAAAGTTTGCAAAGTTTCAAATATTTATAAAATGCAATATGCAACCTATTTTGATTATTTTATTTTATTTTATTAGATATTTCACTTTATTGGCATTATATGTATTCACTTAAATTATTATGTATGCTATACTTAAACCTTTGAAAAGTATTTTTTAACAATTATTTTTTCATTAAAACAAGAACAGCTTTTAAATAAAGAGGCTTTTGTTTTTCAGATGCATACAATTTACTGTTATTCGTGTTATTTCTAATTGCATAGTACGAGCTATTAGAATATTGAGTAATTTATAATCATTATAAATATAAGAAGTAGGTATTAATTAGTTAAGTAATATTAGAAGACAAGTTATAATCAAGAATATATTTTTGTGCCTTAATTAAGTAAAGTAATTAATGTAAACATGTTGAATGCTTACAGAACCTAAATTTATTACAATGTTGATGCTTTTATATTGTTTTCAGAAATTATTTTAACTAAAGCTAAAATACAAAATAGCTAGATCATATATATAGTTCTGTATTACTTATTTTAAATTTAATTCTAAAATAATGAATGACACGTTCAATTCAAAATGTCTAGCTTCGTTTATTATTTTATTAAAATAAATACTTATAGTTCATGATACAACAGCAAATAATTTTCATTTATAAACAAACGGTTTCATTATTAAGAAATAAATTATTTCAATTATTTCAGAAATTGACTTATAAATGAATTTTATGTTTAGGCATATACGTTGAAGGATAACTCTGCGTATGTCGTTGTCTGCTTCGTATATACATACATGTACAAGTGAATCTATAGTGCATCCCCAATATGACATGCAAAGGCCAGTACTATTAATGTATTTGTAACCATGTTCAGAAAGTGAATTTCGTAGTAAAAACGTCTCCAAAGTGCGGACAGAAGAGTCACTACAAGTTATAGAAGTGCAAATTGTATAGTTCTGAAATCATTGAAGGTCTATTTTTAAAGTATTGTGGAACATCTGTTGATGGTATGTCCTCTTACAATATGTCTCTATTCGTTTATGTCACTATAATCAACAATTTGGATGTGCACAGTGATATTTAGAATTAGTCAAATTTGTAAAGTTTGGATACATAAAATATATTTAGGAAAATTTGAACTCGTATTAATCGCCTTACTATATGTATATGTATATATATGTGTATGTATGTATATATTTATATTTATTACAATTTTTCATGAATTTTTATTAAATTAGCAAATTTGATTTGATCGTTCTATATACATATTTTTTAGTATAATGCTAAATTAAGATCGATTTTATTATTATTATTTCGTCAATATGTTTTATAATTATAATATGAAAGAAATTTTATCTTTTACCAGAAACATACATGAGTCAGGTGCATTTATCTCATACAGATGTATCTACTACATTTATATGTGAAATTCAAAGCTTAACAAAAGCCATTACTTATAGCTATAAAGCAATCACATTTTAACCATCCCATTTTTGAATTCCATATTAAGTAAAACTCATAAATAATGTATGAATTTTTTCACATGGAAAGCTTTTTTACTAATTTTATGTATGGCAATTATTTTCTCAATAATTATTGTCAATTATCATTGCTGTTAATTATAACTGTAATAATGAGATTATTATTACATTAGGAAATAAATATTAAAATAATACTATTCCCAATAGCCTTTCTATTAAATAGTCTACATATATGTGTTGAAAAATGACTTGACTGCACCTGTCATACGATGAATATATTATATATATATAAATTGTCACTATTACATATTGCCATAGTCGCATAGAATCACAACATTTATGTATTTTTTGCAATTGTAACAGCTTCAAATATTGATTCCTCAAAATATACATTATCAAGTTTTATCATTATTTTAATTGCTTTTATTTCAGTAAAATATTGGTTTTAGCTTATACAAACAATAATAATATTATATATTAAATAATGTAATTATATTACTTTATGTTTGTATTATTATGTTTATTATAATTAGTCAAATTCTGATAAATTATGACATTTTTTAATAAATCATTTTTTTTAAAGTCTATAGACTTTTAAAATCTACGATGTGTGAAAATTGAATACAATTAGTTGAAACGGTTTTCATAACTTGCGAATTTCTGAGTACGTGTATTACCATATATTTTCTTTAGAGTGTCTTATAAGTAATAGTTTAACTGTATGTTCTGATTTATCTAAATAAACATAAATATAAATATTTGTCATTTTAAGAACTAATATGTAAACTCTAATAAAATTACACTTAATTTTAATTAATAAGTGAATAAAAAATTGATGATATCAAATCAACACTCCGTAGAATAAATGTTTAAAATAAAATTAATCAAACGAGGTGGTAATATTTAGAATATGTTTCTAAGAGACAAATTAATGCTTCCAAACTTTGAAACTGCGAATACTTTTATTTAATGGTATATTTAAAATCTAAATAATTTATATATTTAATCATTTTGTATTAAATGTAATCATATTATTTTACTGCAGTAACATTTAACTATTTTATAAACAAGGCACGCGTAAACTTCTTCCCTTTATATAAATAAAAGTGAGAATTATTAGCAACTATATAATTTTTGTATAAATATTTTATAATATAATACACTATATAATTATGTCAACATTTGTTTCTCTTTACTTCTTTACATATTATCTTGCCATGTTGGTTTCTTCAAAGATTATATTATTTTTATAATTGCATTTTATAAAATATTGTTTAAATGTAATGTTTTTAAATCAGTTATATATAATAGTTTTATTAGAAAACACACCAGAATTTTATGTTGAATTCACGATAAACAAGGAAACCCTTAATTGAACACAGGGAAAAAGAACTGAGCATAATACATCTATATTTCTGTGAACAGACGCCCATACCTTTTTCAACGGAAGTGCATTAAATAATGAACAAAGTTAGGGTAAAGAAATAAGACAAGCGAAGCACAAAACATGTTGAAAAGATGCATACTTTGTACTCATGTCTTTGTGCTTTGTTTGTCTTGTTTCTTTACCAAAACCAATTGTTTTTTAATTTAATACACTTCCCTTTACAATAGTGGACGTCTGTTTGCAGAAATATGTTGGGAACATTTTACTAATTTATGTTTCGTTATGTTCAATTAAGAGTTTCCTTGTTTAATAGTTTTCTTGTATATCATAACATTGTTTTCTGTGTATATATATAGTAATTAGTAAATAGTATAATTAATAACAAATATATTTAAATATGTTTTATTAAAACAAATATATTTAAATATGTTTTATTAAAACAAATATGTAGGTAGATAGATATGCTATACTAAACAATACTACAATAATCAATTGTCTAAGCTATATACATATATGTCTGTCTGTCAATAGTATATTTATAGCTTACATGGCAGCTGCTATATAGAATGCATATTATAAATAATTCAAAAATAATGCACATCTATGTATATATTTAACATAATATATTGCTTAAAGACATATATATGCCTGAACGCACTTAACTATATATGCAGAAATAAAATATGTAATACGAGAGAATGCGTGAAGTTTGCAAACCCAATCGTAAAACTAATTAAGCAATTCTATGTAGGTACATAAAAGAAGGTACGTAAAAAAGTAAAAAAAAGTTAGTACGTAAAAGAAAATTATCCCATCTTCATTTTATTATTAACAGCCAGTAGGCGAGCTATCTTACTTTTTGCTCCGCTATATTGGATCACAAAAAGGCAATCATTCGCTGACAAAAAAGATAGCCTATAAATGCACAATTGGTTTACTTTCTTCTATGTATGGATGTATAACAAGTGAGAACTGCACTTATTTACCTGTCAGGCTTTTGATTTGAAAGTTATTTATGCATCTTCTGAGTCTGTTTTGAGAGAAATAACTTCTAAATGAGGAACCTCCTTCTGTGATTTATTATTTCTCCTCTCTTCATGAGAATTGACTTTCTATAGCTTTAGATTGTCACTTTCAGTAACATATTCTTGTGAAGAAAAGAAATTGCGCTCAATTTACTTTTTTTATTGAATGAGAATCTCATCTCTCTTAATTCCTTATCCGTGGCCATTCTCGAAAGCAATACGAATTGTCCTGAATGTGATTCATTAACTTATCAATAACATTTCTATCTAATACTCATTTATGATTTCCGAAAAAAGGATTTCCCTAATTTACTATTGTCTTAGGAGTGTGAATAATATATAATTAGATTTATTCCCGTGCACAACGAGAAAAGCCCATAAAATAGTGTGATCAAGGATTCTGTAGAATATAAGGATGCATTATTACAGAATGATATACCGGATTTTATCACAATGCGCTTGGTAATAATTCAGTTAATAACTATTATACTTGTACATTTAATCTCCTGGGAGACATCCGTTTAATATTTATCAAATCTCGGTTTCAAGCTTGATCGATTTTAATGCCTAATTGTGCTCTATGTATATTTGACAAATTACTAAATATAATGGACTTATGTTTCTTCCAAAAATTATATAAAGTTCTCAATAATTTCGAGCATTTTTCGTTGTCTGTCGGTACTTTTACTGCGTTAATTCGATGTATGCATTATTCGAGACTAACATATAATTTCCTGTTGTTTCGAAGAAATCGTTTTCTTGATGGATTTAACAGAACAAAGTGTAACTGAAAATCAAATATAGAATCCAATGCAGGCATCATTTTACTTTCTGGACTGACAACACATTCATTCCTGAAACCTACACACCAGAACATAAGATTCTAACATAATTCCACCTAATTCAACGTGATGTTGTTGTAATATGAACTGTCTGATCTGTCGACACATACATATTGGTAAACTATAATATAGTTGTAATAAAGGGCAACCCCTCTGCCCCATAGCCTGCTGGTAGGTAGGGATATACGAGTCGGCGTGTCTAATTAAGCCTCTATAGACATGTGTATTTATTTACATGTGAATTATAGATGCGTAGTTGATCGTAAATAGGGAATAATATAGTCGTCTGATACCAACCCTCTACCTTCATTTATCGGCATTAAAAACGGAATTGAAAGCAAATATACATTACAACATATAGAAATATCCTATCACCCATAATTTTGATCCGCCAAAGAGTAGACTGCTTCTACAACGTTTCCTGCCATCTTTGTTCACCAATTACTTACTAACGTATAAATATATATTTAGATGGATCATAGATAGCTCTAGGATACGATATAGGCAGGAGTAGACATACACTACTACTGTTGATACTGATACTACCCGACTTATAAAACTGTGCCATTTAAATCCCGCTTGGGTAGTACTGGCATAAGTTTTGGCAGCACAGACTATACTTAACTTATGCGTAAATGATATTACAGTCGTTGTTGAAATGCAGTATTTTATCTAGTGTCTTTTCCACCCCTCTTTAAATTCTTCTCTCCTCATCTCTTCCAATCACCCCTCCCCCTCCACCCCCACCCCTATTCTCGATTAATAGCAGCAGCAATAAAACGACTATACTGAGTGTTATCCAAAATTCTTACAGGAGAAGCTCTCCTTTCAACTACCCAACAGTTTTGCGCAAACAGACAGTGCTACAGTAGCAACGCCACAAAGTGATAGAGAAGGAGTGAAAGCCTGTATTACGCGTCTGGCGCATTATCCCCAGTGCTAGATATTAACCCGATTGCCACCGATTCAATCATTCTTGGAAGTGTGGCGTAGTGTGCGGGATTCGTCCCTCACTACTCCAGCGGAACCGCGAAGCGTGTTCTGGCGATTGGCGTGCAGAAGGAACAAATTACAACAAATGCTTCTTCGACAACAAATCCCCTTATCTTTTCTTTTGCTTTAATTTCAAGGGCTCACGCATCAAACGTAACTCCTCAAAACAAATAAGGATCACACGTTCTGAATTTCGTCACGTATCCTCAAAGTTTTCGAGGACTTATAATTTTGCAAATCTACTCAGATGATCGAAATTTTTATATTTCATTTCTTAGCGCTGGATCATTGTTCGCAAATCAAATTTTTATCTTAAAATTGTTGTGTGCACATAAAGGAATACCTGCTTATACACTTACTCATCTCTTCCTGCCTTATTTTGCATTTGTTGTAAGCAAAAAATGCCGTGCTGTAGTTTCTTCTGTGGAGGAAAAAGTTCTCGACGAAGTGAGTACACACTCCTTTAATATCTCAATTTGTCATAAAATGTATCCAAATTTTACATGTCTAATATGTATAGTGAAGATAAGGATATATTCTTTATACATATACACATAATACTCTCGGGTTTTTTTAAACCACTCGTGGGAATTAGCGAGAACATTTTTATCTCTCTAAAATATTCATAGAGAATTTATTTTGAAATATAAAAGGTGGAAGTTGAGATATTAAGTCAAAATGTTCATAAAAATTAAGTTTATATTAAACTCAAATATACAATCCATATTATTTTACATAATTTATCAGGTTTGAGTCGAATGTGGTATGAGGAAAAAAGTATATCGTATATATTAACTATCCATGTGAGGACAACTACTCCTAATGTGTATATATTTTAGGACGTAAGTATGTATAATAGGCAAGATAAATGGTTTGTTTATAAAAGGATATGTATTACTTATGCTTTGTAATAACATGTAAGTACACACACCTATATATAGAACATAAGTTGAAAGAAATGAAGGAATACAAAACTAGCAAAACTTTAAATAAATCACACTTAAAATATGTGGTAAATTTTTTATTCAAGTATTTATTATTGATGCTTATAATGAAACACACAACAGCTTTGTAGTAATAAGGGATTAGACAGACTCAGAAGTATCAATTTATCCTATTTTTAGAAAAAAGTAATTAAATCCTTCTTTTATTTGCATTGAAAATTAATTTAAACTCTTGACATGATTATAAAGAGAGAGTTCAATTGAAGTTAAATTTTACTCTTACGTTCACAGTATTATTTAGAATTATTATCAATCTTTTTTTATATAAACAATACTTTTGATCTTTTCTAAATATGGTTGATTTGATAAGGCTCAGTGAATACGTCGCCGTTAATATATACATCTCTTAATATTGTTCCTTTGTCTTCGATAATCACGAAACTTTTAGAAAAAGTGAGAGGATACATCATGTGTCTATTTGTCTTTGTCTTAAAGATACACTTGTCTTTTATATACACCTAACCATGCATAATCAAAGCAAGCCACGTTTAATTGTACAGCTGATTGATTAGATTATCCAAATTCTGTCTCCTAGTTTCTGTAGAAATTGTTATAGTTTGAATAGGTGGAGTTGCAGTTTCCATGTTCCTTCATTCCCGACACCATTATAGATATATATGTATATAAACAAGCCAAACAAACCTTATCCTACCTAATGATTTTGAATCCAGAGTCAAGTACGTAACTCCAAAAACAAAACAAAACTGAGAAAAGATCAAATTCATTCTACATTACGTAGTTACATATTTAGACTGTTGTGAGATCGTCATATTGTAGCTTTACGAACACAGTAGAGCTCAGTAAAAGATGCTAAAAAGGATTTGTTATCAGCCTAATTGTCTTTGACTATTTAAACCATGGAGAGGTACTCAGTGAGAAAGACGACCCAAAAAGAACGTTTTTTTACTTTCTCATCTGTGCAACTCATCGATATGTATCGATATTTTTCCTTAGAGAGACGATTTGAGTTCAATATCTGGGAGCGCCTTCTTTGATATCCAGCAGAGTAGATCAAATAGTTGCGTGTTTCAATGCATTGCGCAATACAATTATAGAAATGATGAGAAATCCCAATGGCGAATGACTCATTTTTTTCATGTTAAAGCGATCTTGACGTTTCTTATTATACAATTATACACTCACGTTAAATTGTTTTGAATGTTGACCTCTGTCCTTGTGATACTAGAATTTGAGGTTTATAATTTGGTTTATAAAAAATTTAAATTGAATTTAGAATACTTGATATAATGTTATTGAACTGCTTAAACATTTATGATCTTTTATAATATCTCATATATATTAATTTAAAGTTGCATTTTCAGCGAAGCATAGATTGCAATTTGAAATGATTTTATTCTTTTTATTCCCTGTTATTACTTTTATGGGCAATTTAATGAAATATTTCTTTATTTATGCCTGTATTTTTAATTTATATTATTACTAAATCATGAAAAATTAATATAAACACTTATAAACATAATACAAAATTGTTTTGTAAGTAATATATTAAAACTTTCACCAATTACTAATATATTTTTGAAACGAAATTTGAAAATTTGACTTTTCAAACTATGAAAAATTATTATACTTAAATGTTACCTAAAAAAAAATTATAACTTATTATAATTCTTTTCTAGCTGACGTTTAGAAGTTATTAATTTCATATAGAATTTAAAACGAATTAAAAAATCGGTATTTGTTTCATTAAGTATTACCATTTTAAATATGGTAAAATACATTTTTATTAATTAAGATATGCTTTAATATAATTAATTTTTTGAAATCAGAATAACATATCTATTAACAATAAAATAAGACGTTTACATATAGCAATATTATATATATATATTGTATTTGTATATTGCTACAAACGTTTTATTATTTTTGCAACATAGTGTGTATACATTTTCCACAGCAAACATATATTCGGGAAGTAATTATGTACACACTTCTGCATAAACTTTTACCATTTTTGAGTTTGTATTAGAGACAAAATAAATATATAATATATAAATGGGAAAACATTGAAATATTAATAAAAATAATTTGATCAATATTAGAAAAATTACTTTGATAACAACAGGTTCAAATATGTAACTTAATTTTACAATCATACAACTACAATAAAGTGAGTATTTGATATTAATTAGTTATATATATACTTGCTATGTGTATTATACTTTGTGATGGTTCTTTTTACACGTATTATATACTGTTTCAATAAAAAATCCAGAGCTAAAAATGCAATAACGCAGTTGTATGTGCTTTAAAAAAGAATGTCTCATGCTACTATAAAAATCATATATGATAAATTTAATAAGACAACGTTTCAGGATTAAAGTACTCATGAACTTAATGTTTTCAATTATTTCTAAATTACTGTTAAGGCATCAAGCTACGAGCATAAATGATATCGATATATAATGCTTTAATTTTACAAAACATAATAATGAACAGATAATTATTTCATAGTATTACGATATACAGCTATATCCGGCTTACGTAAAAACTTTTGTTATGCAATCTTTCTACATTCAAAATGGATATTTTCATTTATTATTATAATTTTTATAATTTTTATATATTAATTTAAAAATGATTTTGATGCATAATTTCTAGTCCAACTAAGTACCTTGACGAAATTATAATTAAAATGTACACTAATTAAACATTATTGTACATAATTGTAAATTGAAATGAACAGTATAATTGCCATAACATTTTCTATAGTATTGCAAGGAAATATATTTAAAATAGTTATGAAGTTAATATATATTGTAAAATGATCATGCTGATAATGATTTCTGTTCATATTTAAAATGTAATGTTTTCTGTATGTGGAATATGAAAGAAAGATGAACTATAATGACACATCTATTTTGATTTATAGAATGCGATTGTTGAAACTTACACTATAGCAAAGGTGTTATTAATGCTACTTGCTAATTAGATATGTATTGTACTTTATGTAACATACTTTATAGATTACACAATAAGTATAATTTGCAATTATATGATGCATATATAAATATATAATATCCATTTATATTATGGAGTCTTGTTTATATTATATATAAATATAAAGTATCCATTTACCAATTATTTTGTTAAATTTTATATTCAATGAATATAATATAATATAAGTTTTATGAAATATGCATACTTGATCCAGTAATGTACACTGATTTGAACTTAATTCTCTTTGTACAATAACTCATTCTTCAATCTAACTTGATAATTCTGCCTCCTTTTTTAATAAAAGTTTATAGAAGTGATAAAGAAAGATGACCAAGTTTGTCACTATGACAGTTAATTTGTCACCTGAAATGCCATCAATGCGCATGTATCATTTTCATTTAAAACACCTTCGGATTTCTAGTGTCTGAAAAGTATATTCTACATACGAAACGTATAATATCTTCTGCTATACTTACACAAATCAATAGAAATTTTCATCCTTATACCAGTATAACACACTTATCTTAGATTTCTATCTTAACTACAGATATAACATCCTAATAGGGTAAATACATGACAGTTTTTTATTCTATTTACAGATTTAAAAATTGTATTCATTTCCATAAAGCGATATACTGAAAATTCTAAAAAATGATATATTATCTCAGAAACATAATTTACTTATACAAGAAACCTTCATTACACGTATAATATAACTCATAAATCATATTGTGCATGTATGTAGATGATTATAAAGTTATGCTTTTTCTCCCAAAGAATATGTCGCCAACACATGTCCTGCCGTATAATGTGCACTAAATTACATACACATCGCAATTCTGAAACATATTATATATATACACTCGTAAATGCACACATCTACTGTGTATATATATATATACATTACATACATAATACCGTATGTAATTTATATGTGGTCGAGCCTAAGGCATAAACATTTTATGATACAGCTGCTATATAACTGGGTGTCCACGTATATAGTAAGTTATAAAAAGCGGTTATCAATTTGTTGAGGTAATAAAATATTCTTTGCAGATAGTTGAATAAATATTTAAATTGAAAGATAGTTTTTAATATCAATTATATAACTTAAACTTTTTGTTCGCCGCTTAGATATATATGTAATATCAAAAATACATCTCGTGTCATATATTTATAATATATGGAAATCTCCAAACTTCTTCATATTTAGTAGACGTCAATCTACATATATAAGGACTCCCATGTGGACTAATACATAATTTAAAGGAAATGTATATATCTGTGTTTTATATAAATATTAAAAGGTGTATTGTTATTATTTATTGACATTTTTACATAAACAAAAATATAATTTCTGTTCTAATTTCCTAGTTCTATCTGTTTATACAGTCAAAAGATTAATGGCATTTCTTTTTAAATCAACTTTAAGTGTAGTATGTGACTGGTGGCATATTGTAGTGTTTAGCAGTAGTTATCTTGTGGTACCTTGTGATATCTTGCAGTATTTCATGGTATTTTTAAATTCTTATGGCAACTTGTGATACCTTCCGATACCTTGTGATATAATTTGGTATAATGTGGTAACTAAAGAGTATATTAGAAGTTTTTACTGATAAATATTTTAGGACGTATATACAGGGTGGCGCAGAAGTTACCCATCAGTTTAAAAAACACTATTTTATTGAAAGTATTATTATTTTATAATTCCCTTCTATATTCACCAATTAGCTGCGTCTATTTAAGCAATTGCACGTGTCATCGTTATTTTAGATTAGATATTTGTGTTAAATCATTGACGGGTAATTTCTGCGCCACCCAAGTACATTAAAGTACTGGCAAGAATCAAATAAATATGTAGCTTTATTTTTGTTGCGAATGTTTCTAATAAAGTAATATAACAGTCATTTATTGTAAACGTATTAATATACTATTTCATTCCTTCTTTAGATAGATATTTATTCTATTTCGTTGTATTCCAGCAGGATTAGATGCGCAAAAAGTTTATAAAAAAATCAAAATGATACATTTTAAATTCGAAATCATATACTCAAAATAGTTTTTCTAGAATTAATATACGTTTTAAATATCTTATATTCTTAATAAAATACGTCAAGAATTAAGCAAGTAATTGTATATACCTGCCGAATCTTCGAAAATGTTTACACAGTAAACTATAGATCTTAAAATGTTATTGATTTCTACTATAAGGCATTTAAATAGCAAAATATTCTCTATATAAACTACATAGTTTATAGCTGGAACATATATCCCTTTTGCTAAATGCACAAAGATATGAAAGCTGTTAATAAATGTATGTATACACATAATTTTGCTACAATTTTCACACCATTCGTCGACAATTTTATCTGAATAGCTTTCCCACAGTTTATCTACATAATATTTATGTATAAATAGAAGTGCATAATTTAAATGGCAACATGTTAATACCTTCTGTTAATAAATTGTGTTTACTTATATTCTAAGCTGTTATTTATATAAATATAAGAAATTGGAAGATTTAAGAGACGTATTTTTATTATGTCGGAAATGCATGAATTGAATATTAAAGACATGAAAAAAGGATGTATAGATATCAAAATTTGCTTATTTCATAAAAAATGGTTAAATATATTCGCATTCAAAATATTGTAGATATATATATATATATATATGTAAGCAATTCAGTTGGCTTCTTAGGTAATTAATGTACTATATTTATTTAACTTGAGCTTTTTCTGTATGTAATAACATTTGTTAATACAATTTTAAGTGCTATAAAATGAACAAAAATTGGTTTGTAAAACACAAGAAAATTATTTATTCCGTCAATTTACTTAATATAAAACGATTGCTGTAAAATATATATGATTGTCAACTATAATGTATATTTATACTGACATTTGTTTACATATATATGTAGTTATCATTTTTTACAGAAACATATTTTGCTGGCATTAAACTTCTTAACTTCAATCACTGCTTTGATGACTGCAAAATAAGGGAATGTATCAGTTTATAGACTATACGGATGGACGATTGAAGAAATATTATGTTGAGAATTTATAACAAAGATCACGATCATATTGAAACTTACCCTTCTATAAAGGTAATATTTTATTTTCAATCAACCAACCAAAGCTAACTTATAATTAGTGCATCTGACAGAAAAACACGTGCCTTTCTGAGTAATGATCTTCTGTACAATGACTTACACATATAAGACATATTTATGCATAAATGTGGTGATATTATACTATATTTTATGTTTAGTTTATGGAAGCCCACAGTAATTAAATATAGATATAAAATAATAATACATATTTTTAATAAAACAGATAATTACAACTTACAATGAAGGAAATATGCATGTTTGGGTTATGGTATTTATTTCAAAGATCCTCTTTAGACTGCGAAGATTAACTTTACATTTTAAATATTTTTGTAAACTTTGCTAAGATTCTACATTACAATATATCATATAAATCCACCATTTAGATATTTACTCGTCAATAGACTTTACTAATAAATAAGAATTAATTACTGAACTCAAATTTATATACCATTCAAATATACTCGTACCATCAAATCTGAGCACAATTTATATTAAGACAATAATAATGATCAGACATATAAGCTTTTGTATTAAGAAATGTAATAAAAATACAGCAATATTGGCGACGTATAGTTAGGTTTGCATCTAATTAAAATTTATGACGTTTCCCTGTTAGGACAGATATGAATTGTCAAGTATAGAATGTAGTACATTATGCATCTACTTTTAAAGACAATAGTACACTTAATTACCGGCTAGATATTTATGTATATATCATTTGGTAGAATATTAAAACAGCCGCCATAGTTTAGTAGTAGAGATATAAGAAAGAAGGTCAAATCGATAATATCATGTTTCTCAAGTAAACACTCACTACTTATATAGATAGAACTTTTATGTAGTAAGAAGTGAGAGCGCAAATTCCAAGTCAGTAAAATAAATTCCCCTCCTTCACCTTCCCTGAGAAGTCCTGTTCCGTTTCAGTTGAATAAGCTGGAGGTCCCTCTGTTTGCTACCAGCAAGCAATTCGTCCTCCACACTCACACTGAATTCAGTTTTCTCAAATATATGCACGCTCACTTTCAATTTAGCTAGGATGGATATTAGGCTGGTTTAAACAAAACGGTATAGAACTCAAAATTGGAGCAACGCAACAGGAAAATATCTTGTCTTCCGTAGTACTTAGTTTCCCATCAGCTTGTTTGTTTGTTTTTCGTTGGGAAGTGATCTTGTGCTCCGTAGGTATTGTGTATTCGAAATGTTCCTAAGGGAAGAGGGTGCTGTAGGTTAATGCAAGGATATAACTTCGAATAATATATAACTGTGCCGGCCGATTTCAGAGATATGTAATATACTAATATTCTTTAAGATATTCTTCTAATTATATTTTTTCTTTCGTGCCAATTATATGCTTATTGTTAACTTTCTTTCGATATTATCACAAAAGTAATATATCATTAATAGGATGTATATTTGTTACTATAACTGGATTATGTCGGGAAAGTGTGTCACAATCCTTTTTGGAGAAGTCGTTGTTTCCCCCGTTTTCCATTCACTGTAGTTGTGTTATGTTATTGTTTAAAGTTAATTCTTATCACACAAATCAAATTAATTCAAATAATGCGCCTATTATTAAATATATAATATAATGATAATATTTTAGATATGTGTATCCTGTATATGTTTTTGAGTTGCTGCAAAGGTATTTGTAATAATTTTAATTATTAAGCAGAACATAATAATTCATTACTTATTAATTCAAAAGTAGTTCTCTTTAATTATATTTTTGTATTTAAATACTTTAAACGGTATCAATATTTTATAGGGAATAATTCTAGCAAAATTGGCACCCAGCTGAATAATATAAAAATATTCAAGTCAAATTTCAAATTCTGGTATCTAAAGATACTTTGCTTATATACTTTTTAAAATCTTTACAGGTTATTGAAACGCTTTGTTTAATGTACAATGAGTTTTTAATATTACTTGATTATAAACTAAACTTACATTAAAGGAAATATTATTATATAAATATATACTGCTCAAATAAAAAAACAATATATTTAGTATATAATATATGTATAATAACGTGAAATAGGATAGGATGGTTTTTCAACTAAAAAGTAATACAATAATATTGACTGCAATAAACTAAATTCGAACAACACATGATACTTTCATATTTTAATATGTAGTATTAGCACATAAAAATATTAAATAAATATTAATATTATAATAACTTATTTGTATGTCTCATATATATTGGGGATTTTTATGTTTAGATTTTGAAAACTTTTAAAACGTTGGTTTGTTGTCTAAGCCGATTATTTGAAAATCTTTAAATGTTTTACAAGTTTTGAAAGTAAAAATTATGCAAAAAATTGAAAACCTTGACTGCTTGATTAAAAAGTAAATTTATTGACATGAACATTATTCAAAAGCTCTTCAAAACTAATAATTATTTTATTCTTATGTTTGCTATTTAATTTAATTTTAAAACCAAAATTAAAATCAAACCTAAACTCACCCATTCTAATTTCATTATTAAAAATACATTAAAAAAATAATTTAAGTTTTAACCATATTAAAAATAATTTAAAAAGTATAACAACTTTATATGTAATATATCATCAGAATTATACGAGTTAATAATTAAAAATATATTTTGTAATTTTAGAAGTACCTAACTATTTATTAAAATGAGATTGTTTCTTACTTGTAATTGATGTACTTTAATGTTATTGATTTTTATTTTGATACTTACAAACTGTTGTTACACATGGAATAATATTAATTATTTTCAGACTAAAATAAATCTTTAGGAAAATACAACTTAAAATGATTAAAAAAGAATACCTAGAATATAGCAAGCCTAACATACATCAAAAATAATATCGATCCATTGAAACATGCTAGTAATAATAATACTTGCGAAACTTGCGTATATATATTGCTTCATTACTATCTACTCAGAAAAGTATAAACTTAACAAACTATTATTTCTATGCCTATATACATAAGTGTGTGTAATGCATATATAATACTTTTATATCGGGCTTTTATACTCTTATAAATCGTTTTGCAACAGCTTTCAGCTTTCCTGCTGTTTATTTATTGTGAATATATCGACTTTATATAGATTTATGGTGGCTTTATGGTTGCAGAATTTTAATGTGTGACAGTCAATATTATACTTTGATCGAAGATCCTATAATAATTAATACTCCTGATAATACACAGTTTAAAATAAAACCATTAAGACAATTTACACAACCTTTTATTGTATAGTTGATTAAGTGACTTTGTCTCTATTTATTAATTTTTAAAATATAATGTAGACATGAACCTACAGACATATGCTTTGGAGGAAAGGCTAACAAAATCAATATTTACAGGATATTTACTATATAATATACTTCTAATATGTTGCAACTATATGTATTATTAATTGTCAACGTTATGAATTATAAACCTTGTCTCATAAATATGCATAGAAAATAAATAAAGTAGTTAGTCAAATTATTTGAGAGATGGTATTAACGTATAAATAAATATTCATCTACATGTTTCATTTTATGATTATGTTTATATTACTAAATGTAAGCTATCTACACTTTATCTCGATAAAGATTATTTGTTATAAATGTAAAATGTCAACATTTATTGGTAATATTAAAAAATTTCATTATAAAAAAGTAAAAACACTAGATAAATGGAATGAAATATATCGGGTTTTTTAATGTTAATATTAATTCCATATATTCTTTTAGTTTAAAATGTAGAATTACTATGCATTACAAGGAGATTAACATATTTTAATCAATTAAGTTGAGACATATTACAAATTTAACAGTTTATGAAATTTATTGACAGTAGATAGACAGTATATAGACAGTAATATAGTATAAGTATATAGACAGTAATAATATAGACAGTAATTATTGTAAATATTGAGTATATATAATAGCCAGTGATATTAAAATTGGTTTTCATTAATTATATTGTGTACTATACACTACAGAAAAAAATAGTTCAAAAATAAGAGTTGTACTTTCTGTTATACTAATTTAGAAATGTATTTATCCTACAGATTTTGTACATCATAATTTGTCTACAAAAGGCATACATATTATTCAAAGTTCACTGGGAGGCGACTTAAAGTTATTTATACGAGTACATATATAACATTTATCTCATCTGCCAAGTTTAATTACTGTTCCACCTGGAAAATTTCGTTAAAGGTCTTTCTTCTAAAATTAGTTTGGCATTTTGGTCTTGATGGACATTCAGGCATCATATGCTCCTCTTCTTATTATGTGACCCCGGGGTAATTTTCAGATATTCGGCCATCCCTAAAATACAAATCAATAGATATGCGCCAAATTTGACTGAGCATTTCATTTGCGGACAGGTTTGTTTATGTATACCCTAGAATGCTTAACTGGGTTGTAAGATAGTTGTGTACTTCATATAGCTTAATTATCTAGAAGATTGTATATATGTATGTGTGTGTATATACTTATTAGTATAAAGCACATTTAGAGTTCTCGGAATCATAGCATTTTTCTTAGATTAAAGATAATTTTGAATTTATCAATATTGTTTTTATGGTAAAAGTCAAATAGAATGACTTTTAGAAAAAAAATTATTTTTAATAATACCAAATAAAAATATACGCAATCTATATATCATTTTATTTAATAAACAAATAAAAATTAATCTCATTAAAGTATACAGCTGGGATAGAAATCCAAAATAATATTAATAATATCAATATTTTTCTCATAAAACACAATCATTTGCATTTCTAATAATTTCACACAGTTGCATGGTTAAAGTAATTTTTTACGAACCATATATTTACTCATCTATTCCAGCTTTTTAGGTTTCCATTGTGCGGGCACAAAGTATCCCAGCTTATGACATTAATAATAATTAGTATGGATTGGGAATAGTAATAAATATGGGCTTTCCTTTTCAATGCAGCACACAATTAAAGTCAATAGAAATGGATTAGTGGCTACATTAAAATTATTCTCCTTACAAATTAACAATAGTGGTGGTGTGAAAATTAGATAATGTTCTAACCGTATTGTATCTTTTGAGATAAGTTTATGTAGCGTAATATTATATTAACGTCAAAAATGATCATAATTGTATGCGTACTCTGCTATTGTCACTACAACGCTATACTACATTTAACTGCACAAGGAAACAAATTATATTCAGCGAAATCAAAAAATGACAAAAATAATTGTGAAACATGGAAATGCAATTTTATCTAATATGTCTATTTCTACTTTTTTTCTTTCCTGTGTTTGACTTCAGTTCAAATATGTAATTTAGATATATACCTACATATTTCATTATAGTTAGATATACATATTAAACAAATAATTATATTCTATTCTATCCTATGTTTTTAATATTAATTTGTTTTCGTATAAAGTTTAAACTCATAGTTGTGTTAAAACTATTGCTTGTTACATTTTATTTAGATTTTAGAAATTAAACTTTTCCTATTTTATTTGCACAGTTTATTTTTATTAATACATGTTTAACTTATAGTTAATATTTTACTTTTAAAATATATATTTTATTTTTGTGGGATTCCGTAGTGCACACTTATTACAGTTATAGAGTATGGTATAATATTGTATGCAATACTATAATTGGTATATATGTATTATTTAGTATTGTATAGTATATACGAATTAAATTAAAATATTTGTTTATTCTTAAACAGTTTTTATTTCAAAAACAGCACCAATGTTATTGTATTATAACTTAATCATTTTGTATACGAATATTTAATAATTACAGCACACAATGTCATTATAAACATAACAAATAAAATATAGCTAATTCAATATTATGTGATAGTAAGCCTAAAAAAAAAAAAAAAAAATTATACGCAATAAAAAGACATACACCTTGGGAATACAGCATTGTTTATTGCGTATTGTACATGATTAATTAATTAATTAATCCTAATTATAGTCAAATTGTTCTTCACAATTATTACTCTAAATTATAACAAAATTTTCTTTTTGCTGCCATTAAACAACATCCGATGATCTAATAGTTGCAATTTTTTGTCGAATTTTGACGTTTAAATTTTACTATTAACTTATAGTAAAATAAAAGTACAGGATGTATGTTGATAAAAAAAACTAAGCTGTTTAATATTAAAAGAATATCTTTTATATAGCACTTTTATATTTAAATATGTCCAGTATAAAAAGTAAAATAAATATATTCTACGTTTTGACAATTAACATGTTCGGTGAATATAATAAAGGCAATATGAAATAATCGAGTAAATTATATAAAGTCTATAAGTAAAAAAAGGAAACTAAAAATACCTGGTTTTAATACCTAAAAATATAATAACTAATTTAACTGTAATCTAATTAATTGTTCATATTGCTTTTATTTGTATAATATTTTAAATAACACAAATTAACATAAATGTTAGACAACTTCAATGTCAGTTAAAGTAATCCTTGCGTACATTCGAAATCCTCTTTTTTATTACGTTTATTGTAAATGTAATTTACCTTTTCTTTATTAACAATTGAATTATTAGTACTATAAATTTATATTTTTTAAATATAATTATATTTAAAGAAATGTAGCTACAGCAATTCTTGAATCATTTACACAAAATAAATATTTACACTGATATTTAAAAAATACATATTTCGTTTTTTTATAGAAAATTTCTCGAAAATTAACCTTTTCATTTTGTACTTTTAGTTCTGATCGATTAAAAGCAAAAGTGTCAGACTGTATGCTACTATATTCTAAGTCGGTCTCAGACTGATGTATATTAAATAGACAATCGAGCGTAGTATAAACAATTCTGGGCTAAAAATCAATTTGTAATTATTAATTGTTCTATTTCCTAGCTGTCAGATCGGTGAATGTATAGCAAATGATTTGTGAGCTGAGAAAAAAGTAAAAGAAGGAGAAATAACCGCCTAGAAAAGAAGATAGAACAATTATCTTTTTGTACATAATACGCGCCAACGTGTATTGATCCTTCTCAGTACATACAGCTATTATTATAAATATGCAAATAAATCCAAACATTACGAGAATGAAGAAAAAATTCCACTCAAAATAAATTTCCTGGATATAATAGCGTGAAAAAGCGTGAAAGTATATTTTAAAATATATTATCTCTTTTAGTGAATAATACCTGTAATTATAACAATTGCAAAATTGCGAAATTTTTGGATTTACGGCTAAAAAGTGCAGACTACTATATAAAGGTATCACACTTTGTAATATATTACTTAGATATTTTATATACATTTGGAAAATATATAATTTCAAAATATATTTTGCAATGTATTTTAATATTTATTTATCATACATGTTTATCAATTTATTGTAGGGGTTGCTAAATAAAAACAAATTTGGCTATAATTTTGCATTATATGAATATATTTCATAAACTTTTAACCTTGCAAGGTGCCATAGCATCTTGAAAAACATAATAAATTTGGATAATAAATAATTAAGCCATTTATTTTAAAATACGGGACTTAATTATTGATAGAAATAAACATCATTGACTTTATTCTTTATAAATTAGGTATATATATTTACATACAAGCGATAACAAACACACAATTCAAGTAGAATACACAAAAACAAAATAGATTTGAGAGATTGACAATCGATTTATTACATTTATTATTTATTTGATTTACTTTAATATAAATAATACTTGTCCGGTTAATTAATTTTTGATTCACTACCCCAAATGAATTTTAAGCAGCAATAGCAAATGTATTAGAAATCTTGTTTAATAATTAATATTACTTAGATTTTCAATCTAATCTAGACATTAGTAGAGCAGTCATCATTCAAATGGACAATATTTACAAGTTTTATTTTTCTGTTAAGTTTATTCATAAATGAGAATAAAAAGAAATATGCTTCATGCCAAAATAATGGATGTAATATGGATTAACTTGAATAGAATTGTTAGCGGTAGTACCATTACCATAGAACAGTGGTTATTGACAGAACTCAAAATTTAATTATCGCTTTATTAGTCTCACATTGGAAATACTTCTCATTGTAATATGTTAAATCATTTCATCATTTTCTCGTTAAAAAGGCACACGTTATTGTCCTGATTCTAACTACCTTTGTCTATCTAAATTTATGATCATCCGTATAGCTATATAAAGATTGTCAATTATATTTCGAACGTCTTCATTGTTCACATTATGTAATTTATGTAAGTTGACTAAAATATCTCATTCATCAGGAATGCATTAGATATATATACATAACAGAAAATATTGAAATAGTATTTCAAGTAAATTTTTTTCTAATTCATTAAAAAAATCTAAATATTTTACATATAGCCATTTAATGCAACTAAACAATTAAATGTAGGTACAAACCCTACATATAATGTAAAAGAAAATAAATACGCAAGTATAAATTCAGTTTAACCAGGTATGATACACAAGTTATTATTTAATTATGAATTATCTTGACTATCACGAAACTCAATGCGAAAAACTTAGACAAGTCTTATTCATATCTATCTAATTCAATTTATTTATAATGAAATGTCTAAAATAATTTTTATGCTTATTGGATATAGTTATTTAGAAATTATTTAATAGTTTGTGCTTTAAAATCTATAAATTGACACTTGGTAATTAAATACAAGAAATTCACAAATGAATCTAAAAAGAAGCATAAATACAATTAAAATATTTTTTTTTACTTTACTTTATTTTAAGAGACATAACTAAACAAAATTTCAATTTCAATATTAGTATATATATATATTGATTTTTAAATATGTATGAGCACAAGATACAATACATTTCTGTCTACAGATTTAAGAAATTTTAATTAATTATGTTAATTAATTATTTTATTGAATATTTTACAAATTCTATTGAGAACTTCACAACTTTACTTTTTGAAGCATATATCACCATTTTAAACAACATATTTTCTCTAAATAATTTACTTTCTACACATATGTACCAATACACACACACACACACACATATATATATAAATATATAAATAACTTTGTATATCTCAAAATAAATAGTAGTTATACAAAAATAAAACACTTCTCTATAATGTGCAGAGAATTTGTACGGCTTTTCCAGGAAAAACTTAAAATATTCGTCAAAATTAATTTTATGAGTCAATATTCTTAACTAAGGCTACCGCGAATAAGTTTCGACTTTATTGTTTCCGATGCCGATCATATACTATCATTTCCCCGGTGACCTGTTCTGTGAAATTTTCTCAACGACCAACTCCATAATTATTTTAATGAAATTAGTGTTATATAGTAAGTTAAAAGTACACCAAATATCGATTTTTAAGACGGGAGTAACAAAGTGTTCTACATTTATATTAAATTTAAATACTAAAAAAATTGTATTTATGATTTGTTTTTTTGTAAGTATTGAAAAATTTTTAAATATGAATAGCTACAAGAAATTTAAATTGACATAATGTAAATATTTGTGGTGCGATGTTATGCATTTCAGTCATTAATTTGAAAATATTTATTATTTATTAAATATACATTTACTTGAATTTCTAAAAAGTCCAAATTAATGTTCTTAAATCATTTATTCAAATTATTTGTTATATATATTCAGCATATATCTATTTTTATATAGAAAATGAATAATTTTAAAATTTAACATAATTTATATGATGTTAGACTTTACAAATATTGAAACTTTCAGTTATATGTATAATGAATAATCGTAAATAAGCTATATTATATATAAACTATTTAAATTATGTAAACTTAATAGCTTAATAATAACTTAATAGCTTTAATAACATTATAGCTTTAAATTTACAACTATAAAAAAGTTAATAAATTTATTTTATTTTACTTTTTATTTATTTATTCAAATTAGTATATGATTTAGAAAATGCAATCAAATTATTTTCAAATTTGAGAATTACATTATGCGGGTCAAAGAAAAACATTATATAATATTCTTAAACTGTATAAAAATGCGATAAAACCACCATAAACTCTATTATACTGCGAAGCATGAAGTATTATTGGAGATCATTGACCTTTTATAACAGTCGGAAATTATATCAGTCACAGAAACCAGCTGTTATATGGCGCCATAAAATCGATTTTGTTTATTATTAATATGAAAATAATTAATTTGTATAACAAGTATATTGTTTTACAGGCATGCATATATATAATTACAAATTCTGCCATACCTTTAAATAGTATAAGGTTCATTGAAGATAAACAATATTGCCACTCACTTTATGGGTATAAATTGATTTAAAAAACAGTGATTTTACTAACAGCTTTGTTAACCTGAAAACTAACAATCTATAACATGAAAAAGTATATATATATGAAAATATAAAATAATTATAAAAATAATCCACTTACGTAAAAGAAAATGATAAAACACTATATGCGATGCTTGCTATCTATTTTAAATAGAAAGAGGTTACAATTAAAAATATTAGATTTAAATTTAAATTTAAAGCGTAAAGTCAAGCCTTTATAAAAAACTTTTCACTTTTCAATAAAAGCAATAAATTCTTTTTATATTTAAATAGCTTTCAGCAATAAAATTGTTTATATTGTTTAAGACTATGTAAAGAGACTATATTATTATTTTTTAGTTTGTTGATTTTTCTATAAATATTTTTCTATAAATATTTTTGAATTGTTATTTAACTTGAGTTAAAAGATAAAGATTAATAAAGCGATGCATTTTAACCATTTTTTCAAAGGAACTATTTCATCGATTAGTTTAAATGTGAGAAATTTTAGAAAAAAACCATTGTCATGCTCTTTGATTCTTTTATAATAAATACACTTTGATGAAAAGAAAACGGAATTGCAAGTTACGACAATAACAAAATCAATAAAACTTTCAATTTCCTCCGACTCTGAATTGATTCCCTTTTTATGATTTTGTGATCCTCCAATTTTATCTAAGGTATTTCATTTAATAAATAAAAAACATAAAATAACTATGCGAATTATTTTATTAAAATTCAGAAAAATAATTTACAATTCTTAGTTTTCAAAGAGTTTATTGAAAAGAGTCGACTGTTGATTTAATTATTTTGTAGATTATTGGAATATTGTATAATTTAGAGCTTGCAAGCCAAATATACGGATATATAAAT
Source organism: Invenusta paracnida (assembly GCA_036023295.1). Lineage (NCBI taxonomy): Eukaryota > Metazoa > Platyhelminthes > Proseriata > Coelogynoporidae > Invenusta > Invenusta paracnida. The sequence continues at coordinate 35,098 of JAYRBW010044447.1, forward strand.
GTATTTAAGATAAGAAATCATATATTATATCTAGATGTCAAATGAGATATGCCATATATTTTGTAAAAAATATGTTTTATGTATTGTTCAATTACAATTTTGGTTATATAGTTTGTTATAAAAAAAATCATATGAATCATTATGGAAGGCTATAATTATACTTCAAATTTCAACCACTGAAAATGAGCAGAGTAATTATATATGTACATATATCGTACTTGTATTCACTATGTTTGGTAAAACAGTTAATTTATTAATAACTTTTACAAAGACAATCTTTCAGACGATTTATGATTTATGGAAAATCATTAGTCAATTTTATAAATAAATACCTATATTCGGGAATTATTTTTCTATCAAAAAGCTGTTCACCGTTGTATGCAAACATTGTGAATTGATATCAAAAGAATTTAAAATGACATAGAGTGATATTTGCATATTTATTCCTCTTCTTATTCAATCCTTTTTTCATTAAATTACAATTTCTTATATATTTAAGTAAAAAGCTATACAATTATAGCTTTCTTTTATACTTTATTAATTTTTATAAGTGTACCATTAATTCAGTTATTAAAAAAATATTTATATTGATAAAATATAAATATATATTTATATATTTGAACTCTCTGAATGTATTCATGTACCATTCAAAATATTATTTAATTTATTTTAAGTAATATATTAGTATAGATATTTAGTCGTTGTATTTTTTAAAACATTTGCATAAATTTATTGTGCATATATAGGTTAAAGCATCGGAGAATAATATACTCTAATAATGATTATTTAGATTATATTAAATTAATAAATTAAGCAAATGACATAATAAGCAGTGTTGCCATAATACATACTTTTTATAAATACTATTTTAGTTTAACATTCTACGACCTTTATAAATAGAGTATTGGACAGAAGGTTCCTTCCATTCAGAAAATATATTCACCTTATGTTCACACCACGCTTTTGAGTTATTAAACTCTGGTGTTCTCTTATTACCTGTTGGACTATTCTAAAGAAACTTGGCTATAAGTAAAACAACAGGTTTTACACAAAAATGAGCATAATATATAGTTGGATACAGCAGTTAAAAACGTGTAATGAAAAAATTTAATATCGATTGTTTGTTTGTAAGACAACTTATTTGGTCTACATCTTCGAAATTGAAAATTATATAAATTTGAAAATGAATTTTTTACAAAAGGTTAAATCAAGGCTAAATCAATTGAGAGTTTATTAACATTTAAAAAGTTCTCAATCGACTGAAATTTGATTTTTAAGATTACTGTTTATTCTTACATAGTATATTGTAATAAAGCTAATACAGCTTTTGCTCGTGAATAATTGTCGCGTATTATATATTTAGAGTAAACTAGAGAGTAATGAATACGTAAAAACGTATCTGTGTATTAGAATTCAAAAATATGTATAAGAATAATTATACTTCGTATTATTATATTTATTCCAATTAGCTTAGAAATCAAACGAGTGATTTTTTAAGAGTAAGGAAATATCTGTTACGAGACTCCGATAAGTAAGTAATTATGAATTCGCAAAAGATGTTGCATAACAATATAATCAGAAAAGTCAATAGAGTTGATATTTGCAAAATTATTTAACAACAAATTCCAGAAAAATTAATTTGCGAAATTCCTAAACACTATTTTTAGTCCTGGCCCCCCACCCCACGCCGCCATTTCATCAAACAATTTTTCTGTTATTTTCAAATCAACAAAATAAATATAACGAACTTTAGTCACGTTTACTATAATGTACTGCAACTTTTAGAAGTGAATTCATACATTCATTGGCCTTACGTGACAGGTACTTCGGAAAATCTCATTCTGCAAAAATGTATCATTTAGTTTCTAAGTTAATTGAACGACATATATATCAAAGCAAATTTTAAATTTTTTCATCAAATTCCAAAGAAAAATACCTAATTTTAATGTCATTGTTGTATTTATTGTATTTTGTTTTAAATATAATATACTACTGGACAGCTGTTTGTGACCAAAAGCTTTATTATAGCAGCATTATGAAATATGAACTATAAATCAGTTTAGTGAAATTTTAGCAGGCATAATTTATTTAAACACCAATAACTCTGAAACTGCACAACAATTTATTCAAAATTGTTACAATTTTTAGATTTTTTTTTCAAATTTTAAATTTAGTTAAATAGTCTAATTCTTAGTTTTGGAGATATATATGTACAATATAAGAATAACTGAAGACTTGTAAAAAGTGAAAAACATATTATTTTACCTAAATTCCGAGTTTAATTTCAATAGTCCATTAGATATAAGAAAACATTATAATAAACACGATATTTGAAAGCACTCAATAATCCAAAATTGACTTGTTAAGATAGACATAGACGTTTTGAAAACGAACTTCTGTCCAATTCTATAGAATATCATTAAAAAATGTTTGTAACTTTAATAATAAATTATCATCTGGATAACTAATGATGCATAAATAATTTTTTAATTATTTTAATGTTAATTTGAAATAATTGAAATGTCTTTTAGAAGAAATTTTATTAAGTATTATATATATATTTTTTCGATTCAGCTAAATTGTAGGTTTTCTACATACATTATAGTATTACACATTTGAAATATTATTATGTTATTTGAGAATAAACTTCAAAAGGGTTTTGTTTATTTTAAGATTTTTCTAATGTATTTCAATTGATTTTTGAGTAAATGTTTGCGCTTTTTTAACTAAAATTGCTAATTTTAAATAATTGAAAACACTTTTATAAGTAATATTTCTTTAAAGATATTTAGATTTCTAAATAATTCGGCTAAATTATAATTTAATACTTACAGTAGTATAAGAATTTAAAGACAAATTATAGGAATTATTATTATGGGAATTGAAATTAATGAGTTTTTCAGTTTTTTCTAATGTATTTTACATATACCTATGTTACAATTTGTGACTAGTCTTATATTTAGAAAATCACTAAGTTAACATCTAACTCAACAATATAATTCCAATTTTTGTGTTTGTATATTGCGGTTTTTGTTGTTTTGTTCATTGAATATTTATATACAGGGTGTCCCGTAAGTCCCCTGCACTTTTGGATATAAATTACCTTTTTTAAACAAACTATATTGATAGCACATGCAATTATATACTACATGATTATTAAACATAATTAAACATAATTATTAAACAAACTGTTCACAAATAGTCACAAATCAGTCTCAATCAATTATCACATGGGTCTACTTGTAGACCATTATGATCAGTACACAATTGGAAACGTCGGAAGGTTCTCTTGTGGATATTACGAAGGGTTTCATGGTCGATCTTTTGAAACTCATTGGTGATTATTTTCTTTAGATTATCGATATTCTGACATTTTTGGGAGATGATTCGAGGTTTTAGTAAACCCCACAAAGCATTATCGTATGAAGAAAGATCAGGACTCCTAGCAGGCCAAGCAATTGGTCCAAATTTACCAACCCACCGATCTTGGAAAACATTATTGAGGTACGTTCTTGTTACCATTGCCGTGTGAGCTGGAGCTCCATCTTGCTAAAGATGAGCAGAATATAATAATCTCAAATGTTGTACAGCAGGTATGAATTGTGTTCTCAACATTTCAACATAAACATCTGCAGTAACTCTTTCTTCGATAAAAAACGGGCCAATAAGATGGTCACCTGACATTGCTGCCCACACCATTACACTTGGAGGATGTTGCTGAATTTGATCTAAAAAATGTGGATTTTGCTTGCTCCAAAAAACTGAATTTATGTTTTTCACATCACCATAAAGTGCGCATTCATCAAAGAAAAATAATTGCTGTTGTCTGCGGGCATTTCCATACCTTTTCAAGATATCTTGACAACAATGAACACGCAAATCATAGTCAGCTTGTGACAAATATTGAACTTTTACAGAGTTAAATGGCTTGTAACCCAGATCCTTTTTAATAACTTTTTGCAAAGTTGATCTAGTAATGCCTAATTCCTCCGATCGTTTTCTAATGTTTAACGATTGCATAGATCCATCAACTTCGTCTGCCACATCCCCACGAGAAGAAGGTCTACCCGTTATTGTTGTAGTCTAACAAACTTCCTGTAGTGAAAAGTTTCTCCATCCAAGCTATAATCTGAATAAAAAAATGTTTATTGAAATTCACAAAGAATAACAAATTATTCATAAATATTATCATTAATAATAATATAATAATTACTATTTCTATAACCATGTAATCATACCTACTATGCATAATTTATTTTATGTACTATGAGACAATGTTTTATTTAGAGATATAAGGATATACACATGTTATAAGATATTCTCACTTAGCGCTACCGGTCGACATTTAAGTTCAGCAGTTTTAAGTAGCGCACATAAAGGTTTATACAATAATTTATGCTAAAATCAATAATAACACTTAAATCCCATTAAAACTTTATTTCAGATAATACAACTATGTTATCTAGTACTTCCATAAACATTGCAAACTATTCTATCGTTCTGTGCGTAATTATTATCCCTTTGGGAAATTCTGTTAAAATATGGACAACACATTTCGGAGCGGCATATTGTGTATTCTTTCAGACATATTAAATTATATGCGAATATACTTCATAGAGTGATCTATAGAAACATTATAATAATCGAAAGATAAAGAAACTTTTGAATTCTAACATTAGTCCTGTTAGTAAGTTGCAAGTTGCACATGTATAGTAAACAACCATAAGCGGTGAATATAAGTGGATCCATACGTTGTCGATGAGAATGATTTAAATTGATTTGTATCTGATTTGGAGGATGGCGAGGTAGGTATGGATAAGGGGAGAAAAGGGGAAGCTACAGAAAATGGAGTATTTGAGAACGAAGAGGCAGCACAAGAAGAAATGAATGGATGGATGAGGAGTTTGTACCAGTTGCGGGGTTCATTTCAGTGCATGAAATGTGTTTCACACATAATGCGATGTGACGCGCGCTAACTAGGCTTAGTCGTGTCGGTGGAAATGGGATTTAGGGGGTTCCAACAAATTCACACTCTTTTCCCGCAACCTTTATTTTAATATTTCTTTTCTGCCTTTCTATTTCTTTAAGTGTGACACTACGACTGCGAAAGCGATTTGTTCTTCGGCATGCAGTAAATTGAAATCCTTGTGCTGGGCTCTGCGTGTGTTGTTAGGCTGCTGGCAGCGTTTGTATGTGTATATAGCTGCTGTAAATTCTCCCCCAACCCTTTTATACTTACAACTGTATTTTAAAAGCCGCACTGAGAGTATTTTAGCCCATTGGCACGCACACCACATGTAGTTGTATGTGGCACTAGTAAAGATAGAAATGTGAGGCGGAAAATATACATATATACACATATATACACATATATCGCGGGAATATCAAACCGTGCATTATCTAGATCACATTATATGCGCAAAACACCTATATATTGCTTCAATTTTCATTCTCTGTGCAAAAGAAACTATATATCGATGTAATGGACGATATTCATCTTTCTTTTTTTCAACCTATGAAAAAGAATCGTGACGCTGTGCATACTTGATTGACAACATAATCAATCTTCTTTACCCGACCTCCATTTATTTTCTAGTTGAACTTATAATGCAATCGTCCTGTCAATTGGTGGTTTTAAGCTTGACATGTCATCATTATTATTCTAAGTGAATTGTGAATAAAAATTAAGCTCTTTTCTGTGAAACATCGTCACTGAAATATCCCTAGACTGTACTTTTAAGAGAAAATAGGTATGTTTTAAATGAATTTAACCGGACCTTATCTTTGTATGGTTGTTGTGATGAAACTGTGTCATCTGTTAAATTTGAGAGAACATTTTAAAAGAAAGGGACACTTATATTTAAAGCTTTCAACTCTACGGAAATTTTTATTTGGAATATATTTACAAACAGTATTCCACTTTGGATAAAAATTCAACGACAATAAAAATACTTTAAAAAATCCACACGCATTTGGAATAATTCGGAACTGTATGAGTATAGTTTGAATAAAGTTCACTAGTCCGTTGACTTGCAGTAATACAGAAAGGATAAAGTATGCATCATTCGGAAACCGTTCGATCCATTGCATCCCTCCCAGATAAGAAGTTGAAGAAGAGACGAAACAGCCTGACATCCTGCTTGCCACTTCGCCGATCAAAGTCTGTCAAACTCTATCAAGGTAGGAAGGCGGATCGTAAAGGTTTGCTGAGCTTAATTATATCGTCAATGAGAATAGGTTTCATAGTTTGTCTGATTTGATTATCTTCCTTGTGTGCATATAATACTATACAATCTGTGAGTGAATTTGATTTAGTGGTCCTTATACAATTTGTTTTTTATACATATTCGGCTTTCGTCTATGAAAAAGTGTCAATGAACCATTAAAAGGCCTGCGACGTTGTTTGTTTTCAACGACATTATAATGTTCATTTATAATCCAAGGAATGTACTTTTCAATGTGATTTTCACTTCATAATTAATAAGGGAATGTTTTTATTTAATAAAAAAGCAGAAATAAGTATCTAAAATGCGAGTAAATGAAAATTATTTATACACCGAAAAACAAATGATACGACAACTAAATCTTTAAGAAACATTTTATACTCAACTTAAATAGACCTACGTTATTATACAAATAATAATCTATAATTGAAATATATAAACTATGTTAGTATAATATTAAGACATTGAAAAAAAAAACTATTATGCTTAATTTAGTAAAATAATATATATATTATTAAACGGCAATATTTCCGTTATACTGATCATATTTCCAAACATATGGATTTTATGCTTGCGCTGTATAATATCAAGGAATGCGTACTATTAATAGATTAATCGAGAAATTATTTTCACAGAACTTTATATTTGAAGACATATCATACAATAAAAATTAATACTGATATTATAGGATAATGTATAAGGATAAAATAAGTATTTGGTTCTTCATCCATTATTATCATTTAGAATATAAATAGTATAATAATTTTTACTTTTCAAACAAAATCTTAGGAACAAAAACATTTTATTGATTTTTAAATTAACTCCCTGAACTCCTCGTTAGGTTTGAATTGTAAAGTTTGTTTTCATAGCAATATTTTCTTACATATTTTGACACATATAATATATAAATATATATTTGTGTGTTTATTTATTATATATGTATATATATATGTATGTATGTATGTATAAATTAACGAATAACAAATACAATAAAAATATTGAGATATATGACAATAACATAGCATACAAGTTTAAAGAGAAACAATGTCACATCAATTTTAAAATAATGTCAATTAAATATGTGTTGCAACTTTATGGTTATAAAAATATATCTTCTAATTTGTCCATTTGAAAATCATGATTTTCTATAGATATATATTTCCCATTTTTAAAATAATAGATATACATATATACATAATCATTTTCATTATTCAAGTAACCAATAAAAAATTATCTTACAAAAAATTGTTTATAAGAATTTGAGTAAATTAAATACCTATTTGACAATATTTGCGATATTATCAGCTGTCTCTATAAGGGTTTTATGTATAAGTATAATAAATAAAAATAAAGATGAGTTTTCCTGTATATGATGTACATACCTGTAGTTTGTACGAAGATCTTCCTGTATTAACTACAATTCTTATATTGGTTAAAATAAAAGCAGTTTTAAATGGCAAATATATCAATAACAAATTTTCTGTGTGCTATACAGTCTAGTTAAATATTTTATTAAACTACATAAATTGATAAATACATTAAACTTATTGGGGGTAAAATTGCTGGATTGTATAAAATTAAATATATATACTTGTAACATAATGTTGGCATATTGAGCATGTGTAATATTAACTGATAAATGTTTACATAATTTTGGTAAAATGGTGGTATGAAACAAGCTTATTCTGAGTAAAGTGATAAATTTATTACATTTCACAATATCAGTTTGACAGCAAAAACCTATTTTTTGTAAAGGTACGTTAGGAAAAAAATTAACAGAAGAACACGAGTATATAGAAATTTAGTTACATTTATTTTTATAAATAAATCCTTATACTATTTCATAGGAATGTCACATTTTAGTAACGTGTTATAAACTGAGTCAATACGACCAAATTAAATTTCAGTTTACCTTTTTTGTCATTAATGAAATAATTAAGAGTTAATTCAATTGCAAGGAAAAATGTAATGAATGAAGATAAGTTTTATAATTTCGCTTAGTTTACAACTTTCGTTGAAAATAATTTTCAAGTAAGATTTTTGAATGAATATTTTAGTCATGTAAACGCAGTATACTCTTCTTTTTTGTTTATATCTAATGATGCAATTAGATATTTCGTTAATTTTATTTTTCCAATAAATACAGAATGTCTCATTTGATAATGTTAAAGTTTATTCAGTAAACATTTAAAAATTATATTTATTTAGAAATAATATCTATGAAAATTTATTATAGTGAACATATTTCATTAAATACATATATATATGTTTCACAACTTGCATTCGTTCAATATTAATATAATTTTAGCATTTATATTATAATATATAATTTCGTATTTGTATATTCATCAAGAAGTATAATAATACTCGTAGAAATGTTAAATAAATTTAAATGCAGGCATATATCCATTTTAAGGTTTCACTATAAAAGTATATAATCAGTAACCTAAAATAAACGAATTTTAGATGTACTTCTAAATTTTAAACAGCTGGTTAATCTATAATTACTAACATAAAGGTTTATAATTACTTGAAGCCTTTTTTCAAATCCTATAAAAAACAGAGGTTTCGTACTTCAATATGAATGGAACAAATTTTTTTAAACAAATCGTAGCCGTGAAAAGTGATAATTTGGCATGAAAAACAACTCTATAATAGAGAGTGTTGCTCCTGTTGAATTCATAAAGGCGATAATAGCACTAAAATATTGCAGTTGCAAAACAGAAATTGTTATATAGAACTAATTTACAGCCGCAGTTAGCTCTAAATCCTTCTTTTCTCGCTCGCGCCCCTCCCTCCACTCACCCCCTACTGTCTTGTCTAATTTCTACTTTCTTGTTAACAGACAGCTGTGGCGATCTAATTAGTCGAGTTTATAGCTGACTCCAGAACGAGATCAGAGGGAAAACACACATATATATGTATATATAAAATGTTGAAAACCGAAAATTTTGCCATATTTTTTTGTTTTCTTTACAGAAAGGTATCTATATATATATATGTATATTAAAACAGTAGATTTTGTGCATTTTGTTTTATCTATAAAATATTCTTATTAGATATTGATCATTCAAGGCTATACCCACCCCATGAAAACCCTATTATATTACGTTTTTACCAGCAAAATACATATCGTTCTGCAGATATTGATATAGAGTGCGGGTTGTCTCTACATATTATTTATTTTCTTAAGAAATCGTATGAACATGGCCCGCGTGAGTTATGCAAGATAATTGTAAACGTAATATTGAACATACATGCACTCTCAAACATTTCTTATTGCGACCTTGTATGTATTCGTTTACCTCAAGTACAGACTTTCTAAAGAGCGTGCGTGTGTGTTTGTGGATTGGAAAACTATAGGGGCTCAGCTGATTCCATCCAACTGGGCTTCCTAAACTGGTGTTTGTATACATAGCTATAAGAGGGAGCTTATAAAGGTGGAAAATCTATTTAGTAGCTAGTATATATGTATGCATACGTACATATATATAAACATGTATGAAACGATACAGCCGTTTCATGTTACATGACATCCGCTTGTTTATGTAATGTAAGAACTATACGCATACGAGTATGTACGTAAACATATATGTATATGCCAGATTTATATGGTATACATTTTGGTGAATCGACTTAAATGTACTATATAGGTGTATACGCACGGATTGTGTGTGTGTATATTTATTTTCGCAAGCTTTAATTCCTAAATTTAATTTTATAAGCACATGTTTTCAAATTAAATGTCACTCTGTAATTGTAATTGCAGATAATGTCCGTAAACATAAATGTATGTGTTTTATTGATTATTTAATTAAGTTCCTAATAATATGTTAAATTGACACATGCAAGTTATACAAACGGACCTTCTATGAAAAGTATAGTTTTGTTTTGCATATAGGTATTGTCTCTTCCATTTATGTGTATTTCCTTTATTCGTTAAGCGCCTACAACTATTTTATATTATTTATATAGTTTGTTATCCGAATAATACATCATATAATTTAACATTAATGTAAAATTTAAGTTTAATTTGATAAACATTTTAAAGTTTTGACATTATCTTGGCTAATTTGAGATTTTGTTTGTCCGCATTTTTAAGAGTTGACTTCTACGCAGATATTATTCAATCTCCAGAGTAATCTAGACATATTACCTTTGAGTAAAATGAGAAGTTAAATGTGTCTTGTGTTTCGCTTTGATAACTTCCCCACACGAGATATAGGATTTTTAAGATTTTGAGAAAATAAGAAGAAGCAGAAGACGAGGAGATGGCAAGACACTACGACTATTGAAAGCTTTGCCTTCCTGGCGTCACTGTGATTTCACACGAAATATTTATTCTTATTATTTTAGTAAAAATGGAGAAAAGAGAAGAAAAGAAAGAAATATGAACAAATCTGAATGACAGGAAACAAGAAATGGGAAAAATTAGAAAAAGAAAGCGGTAAAGACTATGGGTTGTACTTTGGGGGCAAAAGAGGAATGGAAAGGTATCACTGACTGCCACCGAGTCTAGTGGAAGGGAAAATAACATCGAGAATCAGGGAAGTTCAAGATTTATCGTATGCGTATATATAGCAAGCTAGAAGATGAAAATGAAACTTTCCCGCTTATACGGATTGGTTATATGGGAGGGTGCGCGATGACAGCGTGTATTATTACTCGTCTGGCAACAAAAAATAAAGTATCAGAAGAATCAGAGAAATCATAACGAAGGGACGAGAAAGAAAGGGATTTCCATTCACGTGAAGAGAAAAGAGGAAACACAAGGGGGAAAAGGCCTGGTGACCTCAAACTCAAGAATTCAGCGTATACATTGATATTCATCCCAATCATTCTACTGACTATACAGATTCCGCGGCGTGCATCCACGACTTCATTTAAGATCCTTTTAAGTCACAGCTGTCCGATTGCTCCTCCTACAACCACTACACACATCTTCTTTTGCTTGCTTTATCCCCCTTTGAATTATTGCATGAAGGCCGAATAAAAAATTGGTTTCCTGATCAACTGACTCAAAAGTAGAGAAGCCTCTTTTTAAAAAGCGGGAGGAGGCGGAATGTATTTATTATCATTATTGTTATCGGCGACGAAAAGATGATCATTTCAATGCAGCAGAGTTATTCAATTATTTTTCTCACAGTTAGTGTTTAAAACACAACACAATATTATGCTTAGTCCATAATAATATACAAGAAAGGATATTTAATAGACTAAACTGTGAATCGTGTTCAAGACTGTCAGTTGAATCTATTTTTGAGGATGTTCTAGTTTTGTTTAGTGAAAACAGTCCCTGATAGTGGAGAAGGTAACATTACTTCAGATTTCACTGTCTGTCTGGTTGGCGCTGTCTTCCCTGTCGTCGACCAATGATTTGGTCTATTGATTGATCCACCTCTTCCTTCGCTCTTCCCTTGCGCGGTGTTTCGTTCCTCAGACGCGTCCTTAACTGCAACTGTGGCTAAGGGAGAGGAAAGGAAGGAAAGTAGTAACGACCCCGCACCGCACATTAGCCAGCTGACGTCGAGAGGCCCGCACATGAGCTAAGCAAGTTATACAGACGGCTACACGGAGGGAGAACCGTTGTGTTCCTTCGCCTAGTTGTGCCCTCTCAAACTGCCCAGAACTGTCAGAGATTACTCCGTTAGGCAACCTGCCAACCAAGGAACTTCGTGGTACGGAAATGTGAAGAAGACCACAACTTACCAAGCCAAGAGAGAGCAAGTTATCAAGCAAAGTTAGAACGTCAGGAACTGGAATATTAGTTTCCTCACACCCCTTTTTCACCAACCAAGTAAACGGGCAATTTGACTAAGTAGCACTCTCTAATATATATTGCAAGCTAGAAGGGTTTCCTTGCACAAATATTAGCAAGGCTATCTACATATTTACTAATAGTGCACAGTACTATTGCACACGAGACATGGCTAACACAGCAATGTTGCAAGTACTGGGATAAACATTAAGTGCAGATCTACATACAGCTTAATAACACATATGGGATCATTATAATAAGAAATTGTGATTCATTAGACAAAACTTGTTTACAATTATTGTTTCTAAAGGACAAAAAGGGGAGCAGTCTTGGATTATTTCTTGTGGGGAACGCCTCCTATAAACACAGTCAACCTTCACTGACTAGACATCCATGACCTCATATCTTTCAACGTATGATTGTGATCACCCCGTGTTACTTCAGTGCTGTTTTGTTTAAGAGGAGGAGAATAATAGAAAATTGTCTTTATCTTGTTTTCACCCTAATTAATCAACACCCGGATGCATTTTGTCAAAGTCCTGTGACGCCAGTGACAAGATCTATATTCTCGATATAACTACTTGGATGTTGGCAGCGCATCTGACGTTTTTTATTTTCCTGGATTGATGTTTTGTTTTCATACATTTATTAAGAGGATTGAATTATGTGGTTAACCATTCTTGCGGTTGTGCGTTCTTTTGTATGGTTGTTCTTTTTCTAACGTATAGTGTATACGTAATCATTCACAAACTTCGACTATTCAATATTTAAATACAGAGAAGGATTATATATTTCGTCGTCTCATATTCATTAACCAAATTAATTCGTGGACTTAACATTCAAAATCGTGAATTGTGATCCGTTTTGATAAGCTCGGATTATAATCTATTGATGGCGTGTCACTGTATGAAAATTGTCGGTAAATACAACCTATAATCTACATTATTTAATATAAATATCTGCTTAATTCGTATGTAACTTAGCTAGCTGATATAATCATATGAAACAAACTTTTACATTCTACATTATCAAGAAATAAAATTATATATAAGTTAAAAGTCATTGACGGTCTTATATAGTTCTCGAGTATAGAGAGAACTTATTTTATGTCACCATATTGTCTCATTCTTCCAGAAAGCAATGTTGACATTCGCCTCACTGAAGACCCAGCCTTTCGGGGTACTGGAACAATCAGATCCATGCCAGGTTAGTTCCAAATAATATTTTCGATCCACAATGTCGATGTTTTCTAATGATCTGAAAGTGAAGTACTAAATTTAATTAAGTAGATTTTGAAATAAAAACATATTATTTACAAATGGTTATCAATAAATTAATGTTGATATAACTTTCAAATATTTCTCACAGTATATGTGGCAGTGCTATGTCGGCTCCCAGATAATTCTAACAGAAAAATAAGTTTAAACAAACTGTAATTATGTTTTTAGGTGTGTGTATAGGTAGTTTGTATCTGTAAATATATAAGTAATTAATTGTTTAGCCCTAAGAAACCTGGTGAATATGTCTTTCATTTGAGGTTCAGTGTCAGCAATAAGGAGCGGTTTGTGATAAATCTCGGTCCGAACGGTCAGGAGGATCGTTGGACATATATTAGGTTCTACTTGACCTCTTAGTTTAATTTTTCGTTGGACTGCGTAATTGATAACGTATAATAAAGTATATTTAAGTATAACAAAACAATTTTTTCGGTGAAAATAAAATAAAAGATTTTTTTCTCCAAAATAAGGGATAGCAAAAGAATAATGTCTTATAAATAGTTTTATCTTTCTAAACTATGTGGCAAACTTTATTATTTTGTTACAAAAAATTGAAAGAAGACAAAATAAATTCATGTATTGAACAGTTTCTTCTCGTAGTTTTTTCAGATATTCCTAATGAATGTATTTCCAATCGGACTGTTTTAGAGAATTCAGATAAATATGGCTTGATAATTACACAATTTGTAAGGACTAGTCACCCCATATATACAAGTAGGTATGTCAATGAAAATGACCAAAACTCATTTTAATACTTGTCCTGGGAGGTTGTACACCCCCCTTTATTCGTACTTTAAAATAAGAAAACAAATCTATTATAGTGACAAGATATCAATTGGTATATACAAGGTTGTTACATTCAAAGGGGGGGGGAGTATGAATTATAAGCTATTTCCTTATAAACACATATACATATTTTTCAATTCTTTGAAAATATATCGCATACCTTAGTTAGTTTTTCCGAGGTATACATGTATATATACACATACTTATATATGTTAAATATAATATCTCTAAAACGATATTGTATAAATGTGTTACTGTTTTCAAATAGAATTGCATCTGTAAATACGTCTAACATAAGAAGGGAAATTAGAAGTATATATGTATATTTAATACCAATTAATAATTTAGTTATATCTCTATAACAATTTGCTGTGCAAACTTCTCTTAAGTTTCTTCACAGAAAAATGATTAAATAGCAGCATAATTATTATTCATTATATCAAATAGATATGTTTGTTTGTTTAAAAGAAAGAACATAAAAACTTAAAAATATGACATTCAGTTTACAATAAGTTAAATGAACATAATCAGTTGTTATTGTTCGAGTTAATTGTTTTTTTATATTCACATTAAATAAATTTAATTGACTATAACAAATGCGTTAAAAGATATATTTTAATTTATTTCGTGTATATAAGGCTATCTTTTTCGTTAAACACAGAAAAACATATAACATCGTATTTTGTTATCCTTACTTTCATTTTATGATGCCAATTTTAAGTACATATACTTCCTCAAAAATATAATCATTTTATGAACAAAATATGAAATTATATTTTAGCATTTATTCTCACTTTTTCATACATAGCTTTAACTCCTTTCTTGGTGTTATTTTATCCATTTTTGTTGAACAAAACATGAGATTGTATGATACACTGTATGAGTTAATGATAAAATACATGTTATGCTAACTTTTATCCATTTTGAATATTATAAGTAATTTGAGTTGTTTACACTTTTGTACCAACGACATGAAAAAATCCTTATAAAAATTGTTGACACGCAATACCTATGACCCTTTTTTGATAATTAAAATATTCAAACACTCATTTCAAAGATTAACGAAACTCCTTGAAATTAATTTTACTTATGCCGTAACTGATATGCTATAAACATACTAACTCCATTATGAACGTAACACAGGAAAGGGACTAAATGATACACCAACCTCGACCAATTTTATATATGAATAGGGTGTTATTATGTACCCATTTATATGTACATATTATACAGAATCAGTAGTCTTGTATACCCCTCCCCAGTCTTCTTCCCGCTTCATGAGTTTTACACAGGGGATTGATTCCCTTTTGAGGTGATATTGATCGTGAATCGGAGGGAAATATCATGATATGAACTACCTTCGGAGGAGCTGGGATACCTTCCTTCTATAAATGTACGCTTATATAAGAAGCTTATGTACATATGTGTACCAAAATTCGTTCCTCTAGTCTTAGAAATAATAAAGATTCTTTTCTCAAACCTAAACATCTTCTTTCAACTTTCGGTAGCTACATATGTACATTCTTCTCCTTATTTTTAGAACTCTTTACTTCGACGGTCTGATGCATTGTTTATTTTCTATCATCCTCTAAACTGTTTAGATCATTCGATATGGAATGTAACTAAAGCGACTCTTAAGTCAAACTAATTGTCCGTATCAAATTGCGAAATACAAATCCGTTTTATAAGGAGGTCTTTGACATGTTTCAATGTAGTTTGGTTGTATTATTTACTTTTGATTCATCTAGCTTTGTAACTGTTACTTTGAGTAAAATTTAATTTTTAAATTGTAATATTTTTAAATATTCTACAGTTTGGGTCTACTTTAGCTGTCATGGACTTTTCATGAATAAAGTTTTCTTCCAAAATCGTAAAGAAATCTCTGAACAATTATTACGAGTTAATAGTATGTTGTAAAATATAAACTTATAAATACATGAGTCTCAAATAATATTCTATCGATTGATGGATCTGAAAAGAAGAGAAAAATTAAATACATATAATATGTTTTGTTTCATTTAAAAATATTTATTACTATAACAACCTTCTACTTATATGTCTTAAAAGATCGTATCCTAAGTCTTATTTGAACAAACAATTTACTTTCTCTATATAGGCAGACTTTCTATAACGATCTTATGTCGACCTTCTAAACGAAGACGTGCGCCACCAGGTACAATATCATTTTTTAGAAATAAAATGAACGCATATTTCCTATATTTTTCATTTATACACCTTTAACTCCTCCAACAACTGCACAACTATTTTAATTTTTATTGATTTCAATTTAAAATGTTGTTTTTTAATCGAGAGATATGTTTATGATATAGAGACAATTCCGTAACTTTTCTTCTATGTTGTTAAATGATTTTTCTACAGATGTATTTCATACCATCCTCATTGATAACGCGGAAATTCTACAAATTTTCAGCTTTTATTTCCCGTTTCGCTTTTTTATAGACGATTTGCTCCCCCTACTATTTACTATCCCACCAACATGGTATTTATAATTGCTCATGTTTGTGCATTTTAAGCAAAGTGGGGATCTAATTACCTTATTGTATATTCATTTTATTTTTTAAATTGTATTGTTTGTATAAACCTTTTTAGTTGCATAAGAATATTTCAGGGGATTTTTTCAACTCTAGATTATGGATTCATTTACCATTGAATTGAACACTACTAGTTGCATACACCGATTTATAATTCAACATGACTCGGGGATTGGAGAAATTTTATGTCAATTTTATGTTTATAGGTTTCATTTTTTGACATAAAATTTTATCTAGGTAGGCTTAAGCTATATATACTGATTAATATTACTACACTGTTTTAAATTGAAATAATTGTTACGATTGTTATCGATAAATTCAGATTTAGGTCAAAATCTTCTAGCAATACCTTACTATAGTCGTAGTGGGGCACTTATGGTGTATACTATTAAACAAGAAAACAGACATACATAAGGTAAATTTAAAAGTTATTTCTCTTTTTGGGTTGTCTCATTTATCAAAACGTCTCCGCAAAAGTTGATTGAATCCATTAGCTAGTTTCCATGTTTTCAGAGCGCTTTCTTTCGACCCCGAATGCCGATAATGTTTTATTCTTACCCAATTTAATTTGCATAAAACATTTATATTGCGTGACTTTTAATTTATTGCTTCCAAAAAGTGAATTCTTATGTTCTGCCCTACTTCTAGTTTTCCTAGAGTAATTGAACGATACACTATTCTAAAATTTTGTGATTTTTCAGTTTCTTAACTTCTTGAAGTAAAACTTTACTTCTTGTGAATTTAAAACTTACAGTATTGGTAGAACGAACTGTAAAAATTGTTATATGCACTCATTCATTTAAGCATTTAAATAACATTATACTGTTACTTATAAGTACTACTTAAAAGGATGAAATTTCGTCCATTATCTTTTTACTTAGTATTATATTGTTTTCACTTAATACGGTGTTAGATATTAGGAATTTGGGCAACCTTTAAATTGCGTACATAAAGTTCGTATATTTTGTGAACAGTATTATATTTCTAAATATATTATTGGACAATACATATTATGCATAAAGCATGGGACTTTTAAAAAAGGAGGCTTATAATTATTAAAATGTGTAAAAGAAGTTCTCTACGGAAAACTTTCAACATTAAATTTGGAAAAATGTCCAAATCATAATCAAACGAAGTATATTTTATTTTAGTTACCGTAAGCGTTATATTTAAAGGAAGTAAATTTGACAGATTATATTTCAATAAAATTTATTTATAAATGAATTTTTTAATATAAGCTTACAAATATTTATACATGGTTAAGATTTCCAGGATGAGGGGTAAATTCAGAATAGTTAAGGTAATTTAATGTGCAATATTTACTCTGTTAGTCGCACTACAACTGAAGTAGTTCTCCATCTATTTTCTAAATCGATATATTTGTAATAAATAATCGACAAGGGGTCAGTTTATTGAGCTCCATATTTCCGAAACTATCGCGGATCCCCCTACTAACTACAATAACCAAGGCTTTGGTGGTTCTTCTCATATAAAATTGAGATTATTTTCCAACACTGCTTTGAGGTGGGGTTTATGTTTTGACGTAATTAATCGATGTATTGGAATTATTTTTCGCTTATATGAATTGCTTTATATTTAGATTAATGTGCTGCTGCATTATATAAGTGATTCTAGTAAGTATATAAACTAATATTTATTTAACTATATAAGTTAGCTAGTGTTTTAAAGAATAATATTTCAATGTATGTTTTCATTCTTTGTCAAGACTACGCTTTTTCGATTTTATAGCGGAAAGTACAAAATGATACACATGTTAGTTGTAATTGTAGGTGAAGAATTGTTTTTGAAAATGATTTTAAAACTGCTATTTAAATAAAGGCGATTTTGTTTGATGAAAAATATGATAGTTTATATATAAACTTAGCATAAAGATAATAACATTACATGAATATTTATTTAGTAGTCAATAGTCAATAATTAAGATAATTGTATATAATATATTGAACACTTTCATATGTATATTAGGAAAGTGCTGTGTATAATATTCCTGTGTATAATATTTGGAAACTTTTATTATTATTTTATTATTAATTTTAAAATTATGAACACAAAAGTAATGTCAGGTAATAAACATGTATTTAAAGAATTAATATTAACACTCATAAAACACAATTTAAAAAAAATTTAAATCGAAAATGGATATAAATATTTCAATAAATTAATAAAAAATAAACTTCAACCTTGCACGAATTCTACATGTTAAATTTGTATTATAATGTCTCGGAAATATGTATATTATAATTATATTTATCTTAGTGTTAGAGGTTAAAAATATAAAATGAATTACTTCGTATTCCTGAATGATAAATGAAATTAATATAATATTAAACAATTAAAAAGTTATCTATTTTCATACAATGAAACAAAAAAATGAAATCAATTGTCTTTTGACTTTTATAGCTCTATTTATGACTCATTTTCTGACTTTTCTCTCCTACCCCTTCTCTTACATTTTGTTTTATTCTTATCTATTTCAGCTGACCGGCTGGGTCAGGTCTTGGTCCAACTCTACAAACGAGAGGGCTCGAACCTGGGTCTTACAGTGTCCGGAGGTTCCGACAGAGGCGAAGCTCCTGTCATTGCAAGTATTCGACCAGGAAGCATCGCCGACAGGTATAATTCTAAATAAGAAATTTACCAAACTTTCAAGAGGTTGTTTCAAGAGTTTATATTACACTGATAGTTTTAAACTATAAACTGTCAAACTTGAGACATTTAGTTTTACGACAAGGCAGTGCCGTGAGTAATGGCCGGATCATCGTGATGTTGGATTGAACCATTTAAATGTTGATTCTTTCGTGCACTGTTACCGTTTCAACCTCCGTTCAAATACAGAAATCAATGAAAACATGATTGCAAGTTCGCCAGGACTTCCCCGAAATAAAGTGAAATGGGCGATAAAACTGTTAAGAGATGGGCATAAATATAACTGACTAAATCTATTCTAGAAAACTGGCATATTAATATCAAGAAAATGTCTAAAAACTTTGAAAGAAAGATCGGAATCAAGTATATTTAGGAACAAACAAACAAACAAACGAACAAACAAACAAACAAACAATTAAACTAATCAAAATCTACATCTTTTGAAAATAAAATTGTTCCCTAGGACGGTGGTACTCTAATCCGCAAAAATGCTCAACAATTAAGTCAAACTACTCACAGTGAACAGAACTGATTAACATTGATTTTTATACTTAACTTAACTTACCAAAATTTATCTGTCTGCTTCGATTAAACTAATTTACAATGTTTAAATTTATGTAATTTTTAATATATAATTTGTATAATTCGTGACTTCTAATATCACACAATTAATGACAGTTATTTTAACTATTTATATTATAATACGCATTATTAATTATTAAGCTGTATTTGTATATACGAGTATATAGGAAGTTAATTATAATTTATAGGTATATGTATACTAATCCAGTCTGCGACAAAAAAAATATTTTATATAAAATTAAGGTAAAAAATGCCTTAAACTGTATATTTTAATAAAACTTAAAAACAATCTCTACACATGTATTATATTAAATTGTTAAAATATTATATTCAAAAACTTATTTTATTTCAAAATAGATATTCATAGTTTTCATTCAAACATTGGTTCATAATTTTGAAAAATAAAATGTAAGATTTGTAGCAATAATAATTTTACTTTTAATAATATACCTATATATCAAATAAATTATCAAACACAAATATGCCTGCACAATTCTATTTTTAGTTTCGTCAACTTTAACATATTGAGTAGCTTTTAGTAAGCATAATTAATTAATCAATAATTTTTAACTATTTATTTACGCTTACATACTTCAATATATACTTACATATATATGTAGATATTTACTTAAACTAAAATGGATTAAATAAAGCGGTTAATTAAATTATTCTATTTAATCAATATTGTCTGAGAATAATTTTGTCTCACTATTTTTAAGGCTTACCATAATATGCTTATATGCAAATAAAATGAAATAAAATAATACAAAAATATACATATATGTAAATGCGAATAAACTTTCCTTAATTCTATATCGATGAATGAATAATAACTAAAGCCCTTCTAAATTAGGTTTTGATAAAAAAAACTCCATGTTCATTTGAATTGCGTATATATCTATCATATATCAGACATTCCTGTCTATTGGTTTTTCTTATTTCTTGTTTTTTCATAATTGACATAATTTAATTTAAGTATTATATCAATCCAAGTTTTCATATTTCTTGATAGTTAACATTTAAATCAATGATTAGTGATTTGTTCATCGAAAATGTAGAAAAGTCACATACATACATATAGGAGTTATACATAACTAAAAATGAAATTTGATTATAATAATAACATTTGAAAGATATAATAGCAATTCTGTTTCATTTATTTTCAATTTGATTTTCCTAACTTTTTATCATACCTGTAATGATTAAATATTATTATCTTATCATTAATATTTATTATTTAATGTTTGTACTAATACAATTTTATTCTTATTAACAATACCGTATTAACATTTTTAATATATAATTTGTAGGCAATTAATAAAAAGAAGTAACTATCTAAAGGACGAATACGAATGTTACTAAAATAATTGAAATGACAAAATAAACAACTGAATATGAAAACTAGGCATACAGATATCTTTAGTCTAAAAACGTATATACCAAGTATCGTTATATATTAACCTTTGTATTATGTTTTATATTTAATGTAAGACAACAGCTTTTATTTACTATAATTAATAACAAATTAATACTTACAAATAATAAACTGAAATGTTAACATTTCTATGAGCATTTTCAGTGCTCTAGTTTTTTATACATACCAACTGTTCCCAAGAATAAACGAAAATAAGTTCGCTAGGTTTAATTTTAAAGAAAACTATGAAAATCTTGAAAGTGTATCGTTTAGTTTTCCGCTTCATTGAGCTCAATCGGAAACAATATACCATATTAAGTAATACATTATTGATTAATCAGGAATACAGGACTATGCTTTTTTATAAACATAAAAGTATCTGGGTATCTAGTCGTATATGTATATATATTATACTTCTATAGATTATTCAATTGATCCTTGTCTGTGTGTATTAAAATAACTTGTTATGTACATATATCTTCCACGGGAATTTATCGTTACCATTATATGTGTATGATTTGACCTTTACCAGAAATTAATGGATAATATAGATAAATTTCTTTAAAAATATAATATGATAAAATATAGTCATTATGATACATCAATACTATCAGAGAAGAAAAAATATGAATATCAACAGCTTCATATTTTTCCTTCTCTTTATACAATTTCCTTCCTTAATTTTGTTCTCATTTCTATTATCTTAAATAAGAATTAAATAAAGGCAGAAGTTTTCGAAGTCAAATTCAATTTTAGAAGGCTTCATTTTCATTTCTATGTATGAAGGTTAATGTATCTTATAACATATATAGTATATCGTTGTAATATACACATATATACCTAGTATATTATTCTCCGTACCAGAATATAAAAATGACAGGTTTATATTTCTTCTTCCCAAATATCTAATCATATTGTACTTTCCAATCTCTCTTTGCTTTTATATTTGTCTAAAATTCAATAAGCTTCCATTATATGCACATAGAGAAGCATTGCTAATGCTAAACAGTTGACTTAAACATGAGTGATATTGGATCAATAAACTTTCATTCAATTGTTGACTTTACATATAATTTGCTAACTAAGACACATTCTTGAATTTTTTCAATATTTATTTGTTTATTAAAATTATTTTCAGTGATTAACCATTTACAACATGTTTTTGGGGGTGTAAATAAATATCATGCACAAAATATGTATCTACTTCAAAAAGTCAGACAATTTCAATATTATTCTTTTAAGGGTTTTAATATTATTAATATTTAAAAATTATATTTAAGAAATAAATGCAAAAAAAAAGAGTTTATAGTTATTCATATTGTATTTTTTCATGTGTTTTAAAATGAACTTTAATCTATATTTAGTTTACATTTGTTTCATTAACATTATTTAAAGAATGGGGGTTGCATAAATAAAATAAAAACGAAACACACTAAAATTAAATTCGCGAAGTTTGTCCCAATTGAAAACTAACCTTTAGATACTCCTGATTTATTATAGTACATTGTCAAAAAATCAGACAAAATCAAGACAAAATCAAATTAAAATCCAAAAATGCATATCTTCTAAGCACAAAAAAAAAAATCTTACAAAGGTTTTGTTATTTTGTATAATAGGATGGAAAATTTGTTTATTATGTTCATGACTAATTCCAATAAATGCATACAGATCGAAGTCTCTTCTATATCTACCGCGTCGTCAAATATAATCTCATTCAGGCTTCAACTAATCCTTTTTGTGGCCGGCATTATATCCTCTTTCATCCTAATTCAGTAAATGAATTGAGAATGACGACGGGTTTTGCTGTCAATGCAAATATGCACCAACAACTACATTGTCATTGTCTACTGTAAACTCTTTCATATTATTCTAGAATGAAAAATACTGAACTTACTGCCCTCTTTCAGCAACAAAACTAAAAATGTATATATGTATGTATGTATATGCACCCCTCATAGATTTAATTACATATTATGAGGGATTGATGCGAGAGGGGTGTTCATCATCTCTATTTTTTTGGTTTAAATCTCTATCTACAAGGAATGAAGAAAGTAAGGAATTGTGGAAGAAGTATAAACAGCTCAGAAATACCGCCATCTTTATTAAAAAACGTACGTTAAACAGGTTATTGTAGTGTGAAGCCTATAATAACAGACCAGCTGCAGAAAATAAAAGGGAAAAAGCTGGACGATGGAATTTATCGCGATATTCCTTTTACACTTTTCTAGCCTGCGTGTATGTTTATGAAGGCATCGAAGGGACGGAAGGTATCCTAATGGGTCCTCTTTTAGATCTTTTTCGTCTCTCCACTTTCTTGTAAATGTTTGTGTTAGGCAAGCAATGGAAACTAGAGGGAGGTTTATGTAAGATGACCATACGCAGTCACGGTAAGAAAATTGGAATTATACAGAAGGGTTACAGCCCTTGGGAGAGATTCCCGAGTGCAGAGGTTAGCTCCCGATGTTTCGTTTTCTTGGTCTGTCCATTCTTGAGCGAAAAGAAAGAATGAATGAATGGATGGAAGGAAGGAAGAATTGAAGAAGTGATAGAAGTAGTGTGAAAAAGAGTTTCTTTAATAAATAGCACCGCGTTAAGAAGCATTCATTTACCTCATCAGTTCATAGTAGTACGCACGTGATACTACTGAGCCATACAGAGAACCACAGCTGACGATTCTAGTCTTCAGGCGTTGTGAGCATATATTTTAGTTTTGCACGGTTGAAGAGTTCTTGGAATCTATTGTAAAAACCGAACCGAACTGAACTGAACTGCTATAGACGAAAATGATGGGCAGCACAAATTGTGGAAACGGTGAGTGGCTTGAAACTGATGGAAATAAAGGTTGAAGAGGGGATGAGATTCCAGTGAACGGATGAAACTAAAATAAAGTACTCAGCTAAAAGAGATGGCCTGAGGGTGCCTGATTGTTCACGTGGAACTAAATCGGTTATCTTTACCAGATATTTGAGTTGGTTGTGGCCAGTTCTACTTGTTGACATCGGACCTAATTAATACCTAACCTGATGAAGTGTGATAATTAGTTTAACTAGTTATTATAACAAGGGTATATATGCACTGCTGGCTATAGTTCTATGTATAAGTTCGGGATATAGTGCACGCCTGCAAATCTGATTGTGAGTTTCTAATATATAATTAGATTGCTGTTTTGTGTGGTCTTGTATAACAAGGAGCCCTTCCTGTTGCTTGTATTTTCAAACAAAGTATATTGGGAATATATTTATATAAATGTACTTTATTTTTACATTTAATATTACTTGTACGTATAAAATTAATGTATTTATTTTGATTTCATAGTTCGTATGTGGTTTGTTACATATAGTAATAATTATAATAATATTACTCAATGGTTCGTAGTAAATAAAAATTCGTTCAATTATATCAAATCGTGTCAAAACATTTTTCATACTGTAGAATTGTGATTAATATATATACTGTGAACTATACGAGAATTAATAAATAAAGATTAAATTAATTGAAGTGATAGTTTAAGTAGTTAATTAATTAATATAAAACATATTTAAACCATTGATTTTACACAATACTATTAGAGATACATTTCACTAAACAGTGTTATTTTGATAGAAATAAAAGAAAAATAGTACAATTTGTTAAATAAATCATCGTAACTGTATTGATCACTCAGAAGCGATTGTCTCCTTGTCAACGATCACATCCTAGCAATCAACGGTGTGGAGACAGTGTCCCTGCGACACGAGGAGATTGTTCGATTGGTGAAGAGCTCGGGTCCTCACATCCTCCTGGAGGTGGAATATCTGCTACCAGACTGCCGTGAGTTCACTTCATTCTGATGTAGTTGCGGGTATTTATGATTGTCGGGAAAACAGAACGATTCACAAGTTAAGCGTATAACAAGAGTAACTAAAACGGCTCACCGTGAAATGCATACATATCAATAAAAGAGCAGCCTCGCTTCCGCTATACATGCCTAAATAGTACATTTAAATATATTTAACTTCGTCTATTAGATACGTACTGAGGCTTATTTTGAATATTCGGTGAATATGTATGAATCTGAAAATTTATGTTACAAATGTGAGCATATACAATCTGAAAATATAATAGGTTTTTAATACATTTTTACGTAGATAATATATTAGAAATAACATCGATATGGCATATAGTTTTCGTAACATGTACATTTTAGAAAACTATATTAAAAATGAAAGTATATACCTATTATAATCCACGATTTACAAAATATTAATGATTAAGAGTGATACAAGTTCTATGCATCTTTATTTACCTGGTCTCAGCTTCACATCTGTGCCAATCATCTGCTAAACGAACCCAAGTGACCTTGGAACGAGATGGCGGAGAAAGTTTCGGTTTCACAGTTCGTGGGGGTGCCTGTCAAGAGATGTCTCGCTCACGACCAATCACAGTCATGCACGTCAGACCTGGTAGTTCGGCTGAAAGGTACGCAAGCTGATTAGCCCTCTTTAAACTAGGTAATAGTAATCCATAAAACCATGTGCCAATATGAACTGAATGTTATTATCCATCGAATATTCAAAATTTGGCGCATAACATTAAAATATATGATTCTATTTAAAGTCAAGCCAGCAATTATAGGGCTGAATGAATAAATATAATAGAGTACACTAAATTGTGGTAATATGATTGTTTTTTAAGTCCAAGTGAAATAAAACTAAATTATAGTTATACATTTCGTGCCACAATAATACGTATGTATATAATGGGTTTGCTGGGTTTAAATGTTTAAACTAAATGTTGGTGTTTGTATTGGTTTATATATTTTTGTTAATTGTATAATTAGTAATTAAAAATAGTAACATGTGTACCTACAGTATGTTTTTAATGTTCCAATGAATTAATTAATTCTTAAAATTTCCGATGAGTTTATTAATTGGTAAAATAAAAAATGGTCGATAAAGATACAGATTCTACATATTACATTGTTAAAAAATATTTGTTATACTAATAAATTATATATTGGTAGCCAATGAAATGTTTTTCCAAATTATTATAATTAACCATATTATTAAATTTACAAACGGTAAGTTTTGGTGTAAGTCACATTTAGGGCAATGAATTATATTTTAGTTTGAAATAGCTTACTTGTTGGTTTTAAACTCGTGAATATTATTCTGGTTTTTATAATTATTTATGTTCTACATGAATTATTTAATTTATTATTTATTTGCAAATAACTATTATTTTTTTATATTAACCCATAAAAAAATTAAGCAAACGTATTTGTGTCTTTATATTCAATTTAAATATCAACTTGTTATACTGATTATTGTTATCAGATTAAAAATGCAAAGTATTTATGAAATATGTTAACTCCTCCATAAAATCAGTATACATAATACCATATTATGTTGTGATGAAATTCGAATTTTTGTAATAAATATATAAATCTCATTGACATGGTATAATATTTATAAAATTAATTAATTAATTCACTTATAATTATTTCTAAAATTGAATTGTATGTTATTGAAACGTTGGATAATTTATACTATACGTTTTACTGTATTTTTCTTTTGGTATTCATAAAAGATTTTAGATCAAAAATATATTTTCTGTAATTCGATTATGTCTTACTGTCTGTATAATGACATGCATGTTAATTACATAATGTTGACAGAAATAATTCTAAAATAATTGCATTTTTCTATCTAATTTGTACCATAATCTTATCGTAGAGAACTACATAAAGCGATTTTGTTAAAGTGAAACATATAGAGTCGAATATAAGTAATATTAACTTTTCAGGAAGTAGACTTATGCACATCAATTATATTTTCAAATAGATTAAGAGATCATTTCTTTTAGATTATTATCAAATGCCAACTATATACTCGTATCTGTTGTGTATATATATATATGTGTTTAAGTTCTTTTTAAAAAATGTATGTAATATTATACTATACATTTAAATACTTGCCTTTTCTTTGGAAATTCGTTTTTTTTATGGATTTTTATGTATATATTATATTTAAATTAAACATTTTTTATTATTATTCCATAGGCTAATTAATTAGTAAAAATTCACAAAATAATATGTTTTACATATATATTTACATATTGAACAATTAATATTTCTTATAATAAAAATTGCAAAATATTATAGAAATGCATTGCGTTCATACTGCATTCATGGGAAATTAATGTAATAGAATGGTAATTATACAAATACTGTAGGAATAGCAATGACCGTATAAGTTAAAAATAACAATATTAAACTAAACAATTATAAATAATTTAGCCAATTCCTTTATTCTAACGTAATGAAATGTACAATACAAATTTCGTTGAGTATTTAAAGTTCATTTTCCATTTTCAAAGATGCGATGAATTGGTACTCCTTTTGTTAAATATATTTTAACCGCTGATTTTCGACTGTATGCAAACTTAAATAAAATAACTTGAATTTAGATATATAATAATGTTTTGATATTTCAAACAACATTTTTAACGAAAGAAGCTAATGAAGTTGTTTATAAACTACATAATGTCTTTCAGAAGCCATACTTATGTATTATAAAGTATGAAGTAAATATATCACGCAGTTATTTTATACAAGAAATATTAACGAAAAATGCTGGAAAAAATAATCTTTAAAAACAAAGATTAGAACAAAGTGTTGGAAATTTTCTAATAATAAATTGGCCGGTATATTTGCTCTTTTTGAATTAAACTTTTTATTGCAACTATTTATTTATACAAATACTAATATTTGTCTACAAAACTTGATATTAGATAAATACAACATTTTTTAGTTAACATTGAGATTTTTATTTCGTGAACATTAAATATACACACCAATTATATTATTTTGGTAAATTAACGTTTATTCTAAAATTCTCTTAATGTACAGAATAATAAGTTGTACGCTATCATTTATAAAAACATTAAAAAAATCAAGTTATTATAAATATGCAAAATGTTATATTTTATTTTATTTACTTTTACCAATTGACTCGTCAAAATAGTAATTATATTTCTTATCTCGTATTCCAGGGATGGCCGTGTGAAAGCAGGGGACCGGCTCCTGACCATCAACGGAAGGAACACGGATCATATGTCCTGTGAGGAAGCTATGGGGCTTATGCGAGCTACAGAGTTTGAGCTCCAGCTTTTTATTGAATACGACGTTGCTGTTGATGGTATGTGTCCCTGCCTGACTTTCAGTCCTATATATGGATGCTAGATTTAGAAATATCGCATACATACATATATTTTAGAGAAGTCTAGGTATTAATTTCTTCTTATATCTCCTTTATATCATATCGTTGTTTATTTATTTTTTAAATTTACGAATGAGAATTGTTATTGAAGGATTATATTATATTATTATTTATCTCGTCAATATAATACTATGATCGATAACCATATTTTTTATATTATAAAAGATAAAAACAAGTATGCCAAGCATCGCACTTTTACTTATTTTATATAATATCGTTTTAATGTTGACAATACGCAACCAGTGATAATACGAATCAAACTAATTATACATAATTAGTATTATATGCTGCATTACTATGTACCTATGCAGAAGCTTACAAAAATACACTCATGTTAATTTGAATGTTACATTCTTTATACAGGGCAAGTAGTGTAGACCTGATCATACAAGTTCAGGCGAGCTGTCCGAACCAATGTCACTTCAGTTCTTCAATGGTTTCTATCGTTCATAGCATATTTCAAATTGTTTGTATGTGTTTACCAACATCGTGAACAAGTTGATATATCTACGTATTCCTCGGTCGTCCGACATGAGTATGACCATTCCCTGAGTCATATCCTCGGACCTTGTTATAACTTCTCATAACTTGATATCGATATAAGAGGAAGTTCGCTTGCTATCTTATTGTTTTTGCCAGCTGTTGGTCCCTAAAAGTACCCTAACATTTAGGGTTTTGCCTTATACTTACAAGCCACAATTTTGATGTATCCCTTACAGGAACAATGGCCCGCCGATGCAACGGTCCTGTGGTCGTTGAGGTTCGTAAACGTCCCTCTGAGCGAATGGGTGTCTCTCTGGCGCCATACCACGATCCTGGTGATTTGGACATCTTCTACATTGATAACATACGCGAGGGAAGCATTGCTGATAGGTGAGGCACAAGTGACGATCTTCAAAATAAATTCGTATTTTACAATAACAAAGCGAATATATAATATGCGATATATATAGAAATTGAAATTACTGATGAGTCCAAATTTTATTTAAAATTTCTGCCCTCTACACTATCAATAGTTCAGATTAATATGTTTTCTAATATAAAACATTATATTAGTAAAATTTATAAGATTTTATAGAATCAAGCATGTACTATTTGTATATTTCACAAGGGATGCAATTTCGATTGAGTTAATAATTATTTATTTAAATATCTTTGTGTAATTATTTGTAGGTTAAATATTAGGTTAAAACTGATTTACTAAATATTTTAAAAATGTTACAGCAACTTTAAAGATACGACTGGTAACAGAATATGTTAAAATAAATAATTTATAAAGTATTTATGTTATATATACATATGTATATATGTGTATGTACATGTATGTGTTTATATATACATATAATCAAAAAGCAGATGCATCGAATAAAGTAAAATTTCAATGAATAATTATATTTAATTAGAATGTTAGCTTTTATAGACTTTTTAAAATAATTTACAGTGTATATTAGATAAATAAATTAGCTTATATTAGGTACTAGTTTTTGGATTCAAAGCAAGTTTCAATCATTTTTTAAGCATTGAAAAAATAATAATTCATACCGTATTGACAAATCAACTTTTCTGTTTGCATATTAGAAGCAGTTATTGTTATTAGATAGCTATAACACTCTCTCTACTGACAGTTTATATAATCAGGCTTATAACGTTTTTAGATTTCTTGCGGCTAACTAATAATTAACACGGTGTGTGTATAATATTAGAGCGCAAAAATTCTAGTTAGTAGGAAGACTTTGTGACACGATGCGATGTTATGAAAGAACTTTTACAGCGCATAGTAGTGGATGAATGGCCAGCTTTCAAACAACTTAGCGGTTTTTGGAGGTGGACACAACTACGCTCAATGTGGAACCGGACGTTTTGATCTGTCTTTGATCTGGATCACGCTGTCTTTTTCTTTGGGTAGGACATTATATAGGACTATATTATGGTCTGATCAGTAGTAAGCTGGCAATAGTCTCACAAAATAGATGTCAATTTTCTGTTGGTAACTGAGTAAGCAAGTTAGAGAGTAGAAAATAAGACATTAGGAACTTCCACTATACTATTGCGAAATATATAAATATTCTAAGTCTCGGTCTGCCGTAAAAATGTCGAATGATATGAAAATTCAGCTAAAAATGAGTATATAATAAAGATAACTAATGCTTATTTTAACAATTTGCTAAAGAAGAGAAAGAAGAAGAATAACTCGAGAATCTGTAAAAGGCTATCTAAGTGTGTAAGATATTAGTGACACCTGGTTCTCAGAAAACATTTGAAATATACATAACTACAAAAGACTAAAAGTGTAAATTAAACTTGAATATCAATACAAGTTACCATTTACTACAATTATATGCTTTACTTTTACTGCTTTATATATTACATTGCGTATTTAATCATTTATTAATTATCAATGTATTTAGTTGCATTTGTATTTAAAAGAATTATAAGATAGCTATACATGAGTACATAGATTAAATAGATAAAATAGATAAAACAGTAGATAGATAAATATTCAAATATAAAAAATCTCATTTTAATGTTTTTTTAGTTTTAACAATTTAATTTAATTTAATGAGAAAGTAGTATTAAAATACAACTGTTTTGCATAAAAAACTATAAAAATAAGTCACATTTATGTATTATCGTGAATTCATCTACAATAAAATATTGTTATAGACTGCTTTATATGTAATGTCGTTTGAAATCATTTAGAATATCACTAATACTGTTGACTTTATTCATTATGTAATAGTTATAGAAATTGATTACTAGATTTTAGTTGTGTTTTCATTATTTAATATAAATTTAAAAACACATACATATATACATATATATATATATATATGATTGTTATTTTGTAAAGCAGATTATACTATATGTACACTAGTCTTTTACTGTTCAATTTATGTTCTTCACTTTCGATAGAATACTATTTTTAATATAAACTTTTAAACGCAACAATTAAAGTGGTGCTGAAATTCAACGAATGCTTGCCACAACTTAGCCAGAAGAATTAGTCAGTGTGTGTCAAATGCAAAGATTATTATCAGGTTGGGTGTTTTACGTAAAAATATGGTTTCTTTTTAATGATATAAATAAAAACGACATAACATTTAAAGCAACTTATATTTTAATTCATATAATTAGATAAACCAAAAACTAAGTTAAATCAGATAAAATGTCAAATTTACTATTATTATTAACATGACCTGTAATTTTTATTAAATTTTGTTTTACTAAAATCGTGCATACTTTTAAAATAAAATTACATTAAAATAAATAAAGTACATGATATCGATACTTATCAAAACTGGTAATCCCTAGAAAATAGTTTTATTGTTGTTATTAAAATAATTGCTATAATGTGTTTATTTACGATATTTACGATAATTATTATAATTGTTATAATTGAAAATTACGTTCAAACAACACTAAATATAAAAATAAAGGATAAAACTGTCGGCAAAAATATGCCAAACAGCTTTTCTAACTTGTTTATTTTATGTCTTTCATCTATGTGATCCGACATCCTTTTCATACTTTTATTATATAAATTCAAAGTTTATTTACTTTTAAGAATTT
The DNA here is from genome assembly GCA_036023295.1 of Invenusta paracnida. Taxonomy (NCBI): domain Eukaryota; kingdom Metazoa; phylum Platyhelminthes; order Proseriata; family Coelogynoporidae; genus Invenusta; species Invenusta paracnida. The sequence continues at coordinate 67,187 of JAYRBW010044447.1, forward strand.
CGTATTAAATTTGATTTATAAAATTATTTTCTTTATATTCGGAGACATACATACATTATTTTCTTAAATTCGGTAAATATTACATTTTAAAGAAATTGGGGCAAAAATTGTGCCTCAGAGTTCGTTTAAGATTATTTGAAAATGTCAATGTTTCCAGTGAAATTTCTACTGACCTTTTCCTTATTTCGGAATTATCGTAATATAAGCTATAAGGCTAATGTTCATATGAATCAAAAGAAAGTCACATTGTAACCTTTCTAAATATGTAATTCGTTGAGATAATTAATAATTTTTAAAACAAATATTTGGTTTTTATATTTTATACTTTATACTTTACTCGATACAAAGAATAGAGTATATAATAATTATGTATATTGAAAAAGTTTCTTATTTAAATTATTTTTTTAAATAATTATAAATTTTTATATATAAAGTTAAATTTATCATATGGTATTTAATGTGTAATTTTAATTTAAACTTAACCTTGGTATTATTTTAGCGGAATATTTCTCAACATTATACCACTAAAGTGCTATTAATCACATTATTTATATAATTTAGCTATATATTCTTTTTCAAAGAAGAATTTATCTGAATAGTAGATATATAGTTATACAGTTTATGTTATATAATTTACATGTAGTTTATGTAGTTATAGTAGTTTATATACAAAAACTTATATAAATAAATTCAAGAGAATAAAGTAGGAATGTTAAATTTGTTGATATTTATCAAAACATTTTTTTCAAATAGATGTTTGTTACACTTGCAGTGTTTTTCATAATATTTTCCATGTAATTATTTGCGTTATTTTTCCTATGTGCATAACCTGCAGTGTTAACCAAACTTATAAACATCAATATGTATCCTCATAAGTTCATCCGACATATTTGCTTTAGTTAATACATAAATATATACATATACGGAAACACATATTGACTTACTGGTCTATATATTTTGAAAATTTTAGAAGAAACGATGGAACATAAAGTTACAGATGTATTGCGCAGTGCATGTCCAAATGTAAAAACTATAAGATTAACAATCCTAAAATTAATGCACACGGCACTCTTTTAAACTTATATGATGTATATATATGTATATGGTGCTTTCTTATAATATACTAGCCATGCATTTACATATATAATAATATTTTTAAATTTCTTTACATATATTATGCCTATACGAGTATATATATACAGTACAAATACATCATAATATACCAAATGTAAGCAAGATATGGTATATGAAACGTGATATTTCTTACATGTATATAGTCCCTGGAGATGCATTAAGGAACGTATAAGTTGGCAAGAAATGCTAACAAAATAGATATATTGTATGTAGCACTTACTTACAATGATAATATGCATCAAATATTCTGAAAACTATTATATTTAAAATTTGTATATATATACATATTTAACAATCTACGCAAAAGGAAATTTTACAATCCTGTTTTAAAAACACTAAATTTCTTTCAAATAAATTGTGATTGTTAACGAAAAATTTAAAAAGTGCTCCCATATAGCTTATTCATATAGCCAAATAATTAATAACTTAAACTTAAAAGAAGACTTTATGCGTATTGATGCTTTTCTCAAGTATTACTTTTTCCAAAACAAAAACATTAAACAAAATTAATGTTTTTAACCTTCATTACTCCACGCTTTGTTAGTGTAGAGGAATTTTTGTGGATCGATGTGTATAGTTTATTTTACTTCCTATAAAGACTTCATCACGTCTTGATTGACAAGTAGTAATGACAATAATTAGCAAAGGCATTAAATGAAGAGGAGTCTATTAAAAAAATTAATCCTACAATTTTATTTGTGATTAATAAATTAGTAAACGTCAGTTTTTGTTATTTTTTAAAGTAACGTAATTCGACATTGCAAAGCATAGACTCAATTAAATTTAGTTGACGTAAGTTTTCAATATAGCAAATAAAGTGTATTCTTATAAGATTATTAATAGTTGATTCAATTAATGGAAACTACTTATTTTCGTCTCAAAGATTACTGGTATAAAGTACAACATATACACATTAGAGGAGATACTTAATTACGACGTAAACCACATTTTATCCTGTTTAAAGTATTAATATTAAGTATTAAATATTTTAAGCAGCAGCTTCTCGTATAAATGTTTACTTGTAATTAAATATGTATATACATATATTATCCTTAAAAGAACTATTCAATGTTTATACCAATATTATAAAAGTCTGCAAATATATAATGTAATATAAATTAATAGTAGGAATATGTTATGACAACATATTTAAAAAGTATAGCATTATTTGATTTTTAATATTTAAAATGATCCATCCTATTATTTTGTTTTATAAACAAATGTTATATACATATGATTTTAAAGAAAATATTGATCGATTTTTTAAATGAATGTTTACTTTAAAATGTAATTTAATTATAATAATTTATACGCGTGCATTCTATTCATAAACGGATACTCATTGACATCTAGATACTAGTTTATCTAGAAGTCTATGATATGTATGTATGGTGTATAACGTACAGTTATAAGAAAGTTTTATATACATACATGTATATATTGCTTGTTAAAAATAAAATGCTTATTACATTTTCCCAGTATATAATTTCTAAATATATGTCATTAATTGTATGCTTTGTCATATATAGCACTATAGCATAGAGAAAATTCATATTAAAAAAACTGCGTACATATTTGAGTCGTATGAAAAAAATATTATGCAAAATGTTGTACAGATAAGTATTATTTTACTAAAATGATAATATTACAATTGGTATTAAATGATAAAGTAGATAATCAGTCTTTTTCCATAATACTTTTTCTATATGACTATTTCTTTGTACGACTTTTAATGTAAGACTTCTGTATTTTCTATATATGTCTATTTTTATATGACTTTACAGGATGATGCAGAATTAGTAATCCTCAATCAGAAAACTGTTTAAGTATTTTTATTACCAATAATGAACTGAAGAATAGATACAAATATAATTTACATTGTAAAAACATAATTATCGAACGAATAGATTCAAACACATAAGTAATAACTGGGGTTATAGATTTCAAGCAGAGCTGGCTACAAAAAGACCTTGTTAATATTAATAATTATTATAATCAAGAGATTTGAAACGACTGGATGGAATTACTGATGCTCCTATAAGTCAAGTGTCTCTAAATCCATCACCATCGACAAAAATTTAGATTTAGTAACTTTGGTTTACGATCAGACCATACGAAATAGCAACGAAGCATTTTTATTCAACTGTAAATGTCCAAATTTACGAGAAAGGCTTAAAAATAAAATGATGTTGTGCTATCACCATGATGCTCTAATGATTTGATGTTTGACAATGACTGAATGATCGCTTCCTTAAATAATACATTGACCATTATGGACCCATTGAAGTACCGACCGGTCACCTGACCTAAGTCCATGAGACTTCTTCCTGTATGGTGCTCTTAAAAAGAAGGCATTTAACTAGAAATATTTGTAACTTTGTAGGTTGTCATTGCAGAAGAATTATGGCAAATGATTTCTCCTAAAATTTGCGATAAAGTTGCTTATTCTGTGATTTTTACAATTGAATATTGCATAAAGGTTGATGTTGGTCAGTTCGAACTTTTGCAATGATTTATGCTTGTTTTCCTTTTTGAATAGATATCCCGAGATAAATAAAACACTTTTAGATAGTTTCCTATTTGAGGATAACGACTTCTGCACCAACATTGTTTATAAGACTAAGCCTAAACAACTTTTTAATTTCTATTTCATATTATATCCTATTTTTTAAGACATTTTTTATACGACTGTTTTCGCAGTACGAAGTTTTATATGTCACCCTATGTTATATAGAAAGAATAATACAGTTTTGGAACAAATGTTTAACTTCTATACACAGTTTTTTAATTTAATTATTTATTTTTGCTTAATATTATTGTTTTATTGCTCCATATTGTGTACTGATCCAATAGATAAGCTATATTTTACAATTTCATTTTAAAATTCAGATGTCAAAAGGTGGTCGATATTAGTTTTAATGTTCATTTTTTCAGTTTAAATATTTATTTTACAATTTGGTTTTCTATCGATTTTAATTTAAAAAATAGTAACAATGATATTTAAATAATTAAAGTTGATCCCTACCTTCCTACATTGATATCTATTTTTAAACTACTTCCCACACAACACTTTAACAATCCCCGATTGCATCATCCAATCAGATGCGGTCTACTTCAACTTGGCGACAAAGTAGTAGCTATTGATGACTTCAAGGTCGACCATATGACCTTACAGGAGGCGATGCACAGAATCAAAAGTAACGTTTCGGAGGCTATCCGACTCGAGATAATTCCTGATGACAGTTTCGATGTTGACAAAATGACAGCTGGTCTTACTAATGGCAGTGAGTATCCAAACATATAATATAAGAGTTTTAAGAGATACGAAACACTTCTAATACACTATGCGTATATAAATGTATATGTTATAGCATCTTAGCATCTTGTCTCATTGGAAATACTTTTTTTATTTTCTACAAATGTATTTGCTCAAAGTTTTCGGTAAACAGCCACTTTGAATTATTTTTCAATTATTCGTTACATAGATCAATGTAATATCTAAAGCGACATAAACTTTGTAAGTGTATAAATAATATAAATACTTATATATATTTCAACATTAATTTATAAAAGCAACAAAAATAAGCGGGTTTCTTTGTGTTTCACTAAGAATTTTACCAGAAAAAGAACACAACCTAGTTTAGCAATCAATAATTACATTCTAATAAATGTAGCTCAACACAGATTAACAATGGAATTGGTATCAATATATGAACTATGCGTGATTAAACGCAAAATTCATTTAACTCATTGTTGGACATAATGAATACAGTACTTATGCAGTTGACTTCGTCTGTTAAATTATATAATATAAAGCATTCTACGAACATACTTACTTATTTATAAATATCTATTCATCATCTTATTGTTAATATTCAACTTATACACAACATTTTATATTATTCGAATATATTATTTATTGAGACTCTTAAAACTACTAAAATGTTAGGTTGTTAACAACATTTACGCATGCAATACATTTTTAAACAATTCCTGTACTTTTACGTATTTTTAGACATTTAAAGATTTTAAAGATGTATGGCAGACGAAAGGGTTCAAAACGAAATTCCCTCAAATAATGGCGAAATTTAGTCATTTTATATGTTACTTAATTTCACATATATTTCGTAAATTTTTACATATATGTAGTTAATTTGCACATATACATATGTTATAGTTAATTTACACATAGGTATATATAGGTAGTTAGTTTACACATATATGTTACTAATAACACATATATATGTTACATTTAACTACATACACATGTACATTTAACTACATACATGTACAATTAACTACATACATGTACATTTAACTACATACATGTACAATTAACTACATACATGTACATTTAACTACAAACATGTACAATTAACTACATACATGTACATTTAACTACATATATGTAGCTTTAGGCATATATGTATATGTGCAATTAATTACATATATGTCAACTTTAACTACATACATATCAAAATTAACGACATATATGTGAAATTAAGTAATATATTTGTATAAAATTACTGAATTTCGCCATTATTAGAGTTAATTTAGTTTTGAACCCTTTCGTCTGCCATAAGGATGAGCCATTAATATAAAACTGTAAAATTCGCATTACTCAAAGAGTTAAAAAGGGTTACATAAAAAGAGCTCCAACGTATACTATTGTCATTTAATTGTCAATATTATTATATAAAAAATGCTTGTGAATATACAATGCTTCACTGCAAGTATAAAAATAATGCATAGCGTTTTATACCATTGTGGCCTATTATAATCTTATTATAATACCAAAATAATATAGCTATTTGTATATTCCCAAAACAGAGTGAATTTTACCTTTTCTATTACTTAATTAAAAATATTATTTCCATGGATGGTTTGTGTATCAATGTTATAAATGCTGTCATTAAAATAGGTTTGAATTGTTTTCAGAGACACTATTGCCTAATTTTGAAATATAAGCAATAAAAAGATTAAAGACAATACAATACAATATAATACAATATGTATTTCTAAATGTTTGTATATGAAAAAAATAAAAAAAATAATATAGAAGCATATTTCTTATAGAGAAAAGGATTAACAAAAATTTGAAGTATTATATATATTGCTAACACGGAACATTAAGTGACCTCTATAGCACTGCATAACATGTGTTAAGGACATATCATATGTCTATATATGAAGACATATTATGCAGTTAAATGCGTAAATATAGCAAACATTTAATGTCGTACAATATGTATAACAATTTAACACATGTCTTTTAGTAGCGTATAATTAACGAGTAAGTAATACAGAATGTACATATACATTTACATATACATGACGTATATATGTACATGCTTTTAGATGACATCTTCAAGTAATAAAAAAATTCTTCAATTGCGTCTGACTGATTTGTGAGAATTTTCCATTTTCTATAGAAACCGCATTATATATATATTGTGTTCGACATTTCACATTTATATGTGATGTGTTTATCTGATAGTAAATAGGATGTTAGCGTTCCCAGGTGTGCAAAACATACAGAATATGTCACAGAACTACTTTGTTCAACAAAAAGGAATAGATTGTATAGATAGTATTGACCATTTCCTTTTCTCTTTTTGATACGTCATCCTGATTGTTCCCTCTGATAGTATACGTAGTATTCTTTTGATAATATATATGTAGAGTATAAACATAAACTTATACCTGCAGCTGACAAATTTAGAAATAATAAAAATACTAAAAACTGAAGAAAAATTTTTTTTTTAATAGAAGCAGCTTTTCATGAAGATATCAATTTTTAGATGTTTGATTCTAAACACATTTTTTATTGTAATTTTATACAACATTTAAAAAAAAAATTTTGTTATTTTTATTTTATATAAAAGCAAAAATCTGACAGTTAATTAAATAAATAATTATATTGTGCGTTCTAATATGCTTAATAAACGCATGTCCATTATAAAATATAAAATATAAAATATACAATGATTCATGAATCGTATTTTTAGTTAGAAATTGTATTTTTACACTACTTTTATTGGTCATAAAAACGTAAATTGTGATTTCTACTATTGACTGTTGATTTATTAAAGATATAAAAGATATTAATTTTTATCCGCTTTGTTTACTTTATTTACGTTTGAGTTGATTTCCAGTATTAATTACTATACAATATAATATACTATAGTAAACACATTTAACGAATAATGAATTTTACATATATATATATAACAGTAAAAATATGTTTTCTTGCAAAATAAATGTTATTTCTAACTATAGTCTAAAATGTGAGTGATAAATCTTCAGTAAAAATAATTCTGCAGTATTCAAATAAATACATTTAATGCACTGAAACAGGTACAGGTAAGAAAACATGACAGGTTATTTTTTCCCAATGACAGGTCATCTATATTGCAAGAACTAGATCAAATTGTCTTTTCTTGGACGATTATTCGTATCACGTAAAATATGATCATCATTAAGTCATTATATTCCTACGTGTATTTAACAATATGCCCTATTTATGTATATGTATATCCTTATTTTAGATTCGCCATATACATATATAAAATACATATTATAAAAAACACAAAGTACATTTTTTATTAATGAATAGTTACATATACCAAAAAAGTGATATTATTTTTATCAAAGTTGATGAGCAGTCCAAAAAGTGGTCATTTCAATCATGCATATTCGTTTTGAAATATTTCGAATGTACATATTTTTAAATATTGTTAATTTAAATAATTAACAATAAATAAAAGTTACGATGATAATTTTGATCAAGATGTGCAATTTGTTCGTTCTATATTGAACATTTAAACATATACCCGATTCACTTTAATTTTCCAATAGGATAAAATAATAATTTGGTTATTAGCGTAATGTATTTAGTTATTTTAACAAAATACTTATTTTACTCACATTTAACTACAAATACAATGGATAAAATTCTTACACTTCCAAATTTAATACATAATTCTTGCTTTATTTAATTTAAATATAAATCACCGAAATTTCAAATATTCACATTACAGAGGTTAAATATTGCTTAGGTAAATTAAATATTTACATGTTAAATACTCTTCTCTTAATTATAAAGATAAGCTACAAAATGAAAAATTCTTTCTTGTTTGTTCAACGGTAAATTGTAATAATATGAATACGATCATTAAGATAATAATTATAATCATTATCGTTACTTGAATAAAGCATCGTATAGGAAAAAATTCAGTTCAATAGGTGAATTAGGATTTGGGTTTTTATAGTAATTGTATAATTTATGGATTTTTATCAATAATTCGTCTATTTTCTTATATTCTTATAAATTAAAGTCCTTCATTCAATGGAAATTACTGCAAATATAGGGGTTGCCAAAGAAATCTATTAAAAATTTAATTTCAATGAATCGATGAAATCAAAGCACATCAATAATTATGATTGAGGCATTGATATACTCATGTATAATATCTTTAGTATCTTTAGAAATTAATGTATTTCTGTGGTTATAGGTTGCAAATATTATAATGCCTCCGCTGAACACAACAATAAGCGAACTAATTTCCTGAAGGTGATCGCTGGATATATCTAGCCGCTTGCCTGGATCAAGCCGACCAAGCTCAAGTTTCACAGAAGAGATTATCGAGAAGATGAAGATAACTCGTAAGCGGTGCTTACATTGAGAGCTTAATTGGTATTTTTGCATGTAGTGCATAACGAATTCTGAGTAACTGTCTACTCAAAAAGTGCGTGTATGGGCGTATGGTTCCACACGTTTTAACTGATGAAAACAAAGGTATGTTGAAATTGCAAGATCAATTCTGGATATTTTACAACGATCTGAGGCTAAACGATTGGTTGTAACAGATGAGAAACAGTGGATGTTCGTCGTAAGTTTCAGCAGAATTTCTGGGTAGACTACTTTGGTGATCGTCCACAGATACCTTCACTAAATGGAAATTCTTAAGGAAAAAGCAAAGACTCTAATCCGATTTACAGAGCATCATTCAGGGATAAAGGGAACTATATTTAACCAGTACAATTTTGATCCTATACTGTTCTACTTCTGTACTTTATTATACATATATGTATGTAATTTTTGTAAGTTGAAAACTGTAATTTGCTATATATTTTTTAAATATCCAAACGCCGCTTTTGGCGAACTCTATACATTAACTTTCATATAAGTTAAACATGACATTATTCATATTAAACATAAAACAGCCAAATGCGTTCATTAAAATATTTTAACACATACTTCAGGGTTCTAAAGATAGAGCTATAGGTAAATAGAATTATAAATCTTATTATTGATTGCCTAACAGACTACACCAAAACATATAAAAAAACTGATGAATTGGTAGAGCTCTCTATAATGTTGAATAATTTATTATTGATTTTTCAAGATTGCAATTGTCACAGATATTGAATAATCTATTTAACTAGATCTACAATCTAAGAAAAGTCAATAGCAAAGTTTGGTTTTCTATCGCCGCCATTTTATCAAAAATTTTAGTCCTTGCTTTACATTAGCCTTGCGAGGCAATCAATATTTAAATGCCTCGCAAGACTAAAGCACATCATTGGAAAAACCGATAAAATGGAGGACATTAAATTTGCTATTGAATTTCTTAAAGTATACACCAATTTAGTTGAATATATTATTCGATATCTACATGGCAAGTGTATACAGTGTGATTCAAAGTTTCGATATACATACATAGGGTATTTCAATAATTAATGATAATATACGTTATAATACAATAATTTATATTATTACCTAAATATATACAAATCAAAGTTAAATAAATAACCTAAATACTGGCGATTCACTTCTACTCCATTAGTATAAAAGTTAGTCTCGTATGAAAAATGAATGCTAGTCAAAAACTCGGGGCTACCATCCTTCCTGAGGGTTATATTAATTTGTTGATAATGTTATGCAATAAATGTGCAAGTAATTTCAAAAAATAAAAACTTATAAAAGGTATAAATGAAAAATAAATATTTTTATAATTTATTATTGAACTTTTGTAGTTGATAGATAATTAGATTATTGACAAACAAAACAGCCAAGTATCCTCATAGTAAAATCAAAACCTTCCGATATTTCTGATAACCGTTAGTCAATTACAAAGCCTGATGCTCATCTTTCTATATTTCATCTTATTGCTTGCACAAATTTTTCATTATTTTTGGTGATCATACTGAAGGAAACAGAACAGGTATGTGTCGGATACCATTATTAGTTATTTCAACAATAAATAAAACATTAATTTGCTTCCAGTAATGTTTATTGTGGAAGTTCAAAGTGTTCATTCCAACTCTCCTGATCCTTTCCAAACTTCCAGTCCCTCGCGCCAAATCAATGCCCACTGGTGTGGCCTCTCTCGGCTACGCCCATCCGCCCGGTGTTGGAGGTCAATGCAGCTGCCACATGGGCGCCCATCCTCCCCCTGTTGGTCCAGCCATTCAAGGCCAACTCCTAACCGCCCCTGGTGATCTCACTACTCAGCAACAGTTGATTGCATGCGGTGGTGGTGCTATGGTGATGACAAGCGGAGGTCCTGTTGATGGAGGATTTCCACAGGAGGCCTCCATGACCGCTGTGTCGCATGCGGTCGGTGGTGGCGGTGGTGAGATGGAGCATAATGCGGTGGCGATGGCGCTGGACCCCTCCATGAGGAGACTGTCGATGACCAAGAGCACGAGTAAGAAGGTTATCTGATAAGGAGTTATCTAAACAGGAGTCTCATTAAAAATATACCAGTTTTAGCATTCTTCTAGCCTATAACTTACATATACTAATGATAATTTTTTTTTAATGGAAAATTCTAACTGTGTCTTATTAAATCATATTTACTCGATGCGTTTATATCACAAACGTGCAATTTTTGACGTTTCTGATAATTTTTTAATATTTATTTGGATATTCAAGATATCGTAAGCTTTACTTCCTAGTTGTCCTGGACGGGTTATTTGAGCAGTATGAGGAGCTTGCTCTTGTATGTATGTAGATAAACAGTTAATATATTAGATTAATGAATCGATACAATTATTTGGTGGATTCATCTAGAAAATATTGAAGTTTTAATTCACAGAAAATTTATAGAAACAAATAATTTCAATATGTTAGGTAAAATATTTCATTTTAATATTATGCGAGAAACTACTGTTAGTTTAAGAATGTAGGTTGTAACTAATCACTTGTAAAATTAGCTAATATCTTAAACAAACATATTAAAATAAATACTCAGATTTTAATAAGTTAAAAACGTAAACATTTAATTATGTGCACAAATATTTATTCATTTATAAACATATTATATTTCGATTGTTTTGATAATTATGTTTTACTAGTTTAAATTATAATCAATAAAATATTAATTAAAAATATGTATTTTTTAAGTTTAGTTATTGTTAATTAAGATTAAAATTCTAACATTTCTTAGATATTACAATTGTTTATATTTGTATTTTTTAAGTTCAATGGCAATAAATAGAAAAATATTTGTCATTTTAAAATGAATATAATGTGTGTTATAAATGGATACCTAATTTCATTACTGATTTATTACTTTATTAAGGCTTCATAATAATATCTTTATATATGCATCATCTCAGTATGGGTTTAGTACGCTTAATTGATTTGATATATATTAAAAATGTATTTACGTCGACATTTCTCTATGAGTATGTTTATGATCGTGCTCAACCTAGCTCTTTCTGTAGCTTTAACAGTCTTATTACGTTTTATATGGATATCTTGTAATACTACTACAACAACGTCAAAGAAACGTATGAAGTGTTGGGAAATTTCATTAAGTCAAAAAATGGGAAGTGTTTAATATATACATAGCAGCTTTGGGCACACTTGAGCGATGAAAGTAATCCTTTATATCAGCAAGCTGTGTCTATAATATGAGCTGAATGAGTCAGCGGAAGAAAATCTTTCATTTTGTCAACACACAAAAAGAATACGTTCATATACAAAGATAATATCTCTTTACTTTGTAAAAGACTATATAGGTATATATATATATTAAGAAATAAGTGTACATATATGTAAATGTATACTCGTACCATAATAAAAGCAACACGTTTATTTTAATAAAAGTATATATTAATTACGGAGTACGATTCTATAAATGTATACCTTTTTTACATATTGACATAGATCACTATGCTCATACATTAAGCTAATCAGACGAAAGATATTTTTAATTAATGTGTGCCAATATCAATTAATGCTAATGTTTCCTATGTTATTAGGCGACAACTAAAATACTTGTTTGAAAATGCACAATGTGTGCATTAAAGATCAATAAGTAAGTACCTCTTAAAAAACACCACGTTATGGAAAGTGTATTGAGCAATTATGTAGACTCATTTGACTAACTATTATTTTTTGTCTATACTGAGCATAGAAATGTAGATATATGTATGTATAATATATGAACATTAATAAAATGGGAATTTGTATTGTCTTCTAAGTTTATGATAAGGTTACAAATAATTTATTCAATTCAATCTATTTATAAACTTTATTTTGAAAATAATTACTATAATTACTTTTTTTGTTTGTTTTGTCTATTTTATTTTTGTTGGTTATATAGTATTTAACAAGGTTTACGAGTATAACAAATGGTATAACGTTGATGTATGTTTTAAATGGTATATATTTTTTATTTATGTTCAAATATTGCCAACATTCTTTCAAAATACGTACGCCTATAAGGAAAGGTTTTTTATGTCATGAATATTTTTAAGATTAACGAATCTTTTATATTGTGTATAATCATTCCTTTTCTAATTCTAAATGTTATTCATAAATCCAATTTATGTAACTATTTATGTTTTTAATGCAATGAAAATAGAGCCTTATAAAACACCTGGATACGCACCTATTAACATTAAAAAAATGATTTTTACTTTACATATTTCGCATTCAAAAAACTAATTATAAATTATAAATCTTTATGTTTCAACTTAATGTGATCTGGAAAACGTTTAGAAAACCGGTCTTTATATAAATTATTTTTAATTAAAAGAGTATAATACCAGTATTCAGAAGGTTAGCATCGGTAACGGTAATATATCTAATATTCTGTAACTTTGGTATCATGTAAACAAGATACATGGGGAAAAACTCAATTTCTCCAATAATTACTTTGCAATATTCTATGCAGGAATATACACAATGTTTTAAACTTATCTATGTATATGCCGCAATAAACAGTTTTCGTGCCGGCGCGGCATGTGTATGTGTTACATTTACATGTATATACAGACCTAGTCCTTCGATATCTCCTTTCATGGGTTATCTGGGCGATAATTTTTGCTCCATTAACCTCACATTCAACTTATATTGACGTATAGATAAAAACAAACGGATATGGAAACCGCAACTTAAAGTTACTGACGATAGTTTAACCAGCGATGTCTAATTACATTGATTATATTCACACTTGATCATTTTAATTATCAAGTCGATCATGTAAAGCAATATTCTGTATACTAATGTAGAAGAATTGGTAGCTTAAATATCTTAATGATACTAACACATGTGATATCTACAAATATTTAAATGAATACAGTCAATTTTATTAAATGAGTATAAAGTTATGTGTCATTTTTTAAATTGTGTTCACTTCTCTTTTTATTTATATTTCAAAATTTATCGATAAAATATGTTTTCAAAACAATGTTCTGTTAATAAAAATGAAAATTAAACGTTTACGGCAGTTCAAATTATAATTCAAAGAAATATTTTTATTTACTTTCTTAATCAAAAGCAAATATCCATAGATAGATACTAAGAGGGATTATTTAATGAACAATATATACGTTTGAGATTCTCAATAAAATTGCGATATACGGTATAATAATTTCTACAATTTAATTATGGTCTAATTAAACAGCCTAACAAAGAAGTGTCTCACATTCTAAATAGCTTGCATTTCAAATAAGTGAATTCAAATTCTGAAAGATAATAATTTTGGATTTTAGTTATACAGTGAATGACACATGAGATTATAAAGTTTATTATTTATTGGCATTAATTTTTAATTTTTACTTTAAACTATAATTGTATTTTTATGATTTTTAAATTGCCAATTCATTTCAGTTTTCGAACTATAATAATCATTAACGATCCACAAATTATTTATTGAAAACATTTCAAGTTAACACATTTGCTAACTATGCCACAAAACATATTAGCAAACATTTTCATAATATTGTCCATCTTCCTATTTTTCTCTCATTTTATATACAACTTATATAAATGATCTGTTTATCTTGTCTTAAAAATCTTTTCCTGCATTTCTTCAATGATGATATATTATATATTTAAAATCCAAATGGTCGCCGTGCAATTCAGTATACAACTGTAGGGCAACTTGGTAGTACATAACATAAGAATTGAAATTGCGTGTTTTAAGTCATAGCTAGCAGTATTTTCTTAAAAGAGGCGTATTCAGTAAACTAGTACAACATTATAATGAGGTCACACTATTTGAGAGGTTGTTGCACGTCAATAGTAAGGACACAGATAAATTCCAGAACTATCACAGATCTAAAAGAAAGAATAAGAAGGAAGGAAAAAGGAGACAGTTCAGATCTGAAATTGGGAGTATGATCAGCCGAAGAGGCGAGATTTCTGAGCCGACGGGCAAAACGTTGGCTGATCGAGCTACTCTTAAACTTTGTGTGTAGGTAATTGTCTCAAGAGACAGAAGAAATGTAGAAGAATGAAGATGGATGAATTTACTACTCCCGAGGGGGATTTTGGTGGTGCAGCTGTTGCAATGTTCCGGTCGATCACCGACCCCAGTTGTGTTGTGTCTCTCTTTTTTTCTCATAATTTGCATCTCTCGCCTGCTTATATTGATGGGATTCAAATGTCCACTGATGATGATTATTTTGATAGTAAGAAGTAGTGAAGCTGGGGTGTCAGTCATCAACAACAAGCTATAATATGTTGTACTAATATCCCACTAAAAGGATGGGATCAATTAATTTCCTTTCTAAATGGTGTTCATTCAACGAATATGGCAACAGTTTACAAGATAAATATTGAATATTCTTTCACCTTATGACTATATAACTTCCAGCTATTCATTTATATAATAATTGTATGATACTTAATGTCCTTACTTTATGTTTATAAATTATATATATATATCTATGTATAATACCTATATTAAATGTTTTATTTTGTGACTGGCGTAGAAGGGATTTTAAGTGCAACTGTCAATAATTGTTGTTCTATTGTTTTCGTCATAAGCGGCAGCTATAATGTGTCCACTTTAAAGATTAAAAATCGATTATGAAGTTAACAGTTTCAATGCCAATCACTATATATATATATATTAAAATATGGAGTATATAGGTATAAGTGATTTGAGACAATTTGGCTTTTATTTCACTAGTATATAGGTACTATAGGTATATTACCTTAATGAATATAATATTTCAAATTGTGTAAAATTTCCATTAAAAGCAAAATATGATAACACAAATCATCATGCATTTTAAAGTCATTATTTTTTAAGAAAAATATATGAAATTTTACAATATTTATATATGCATATAAACATGGCCTGTAAATTTCGTTCTTTTTGAGTATTTTTATGAGTAGCTTTTATGAGTAGCTTTTTTGGGTAGTTTTATGGGAAAAAATACGTTATAGTAATCGAAATGTTTTTCAAAAGGATTTTATTATCTTAAAATGATTAAAACTTAATGCTTATTAATATGTAATAAAAATAAAACAAAATAAATTCTTTAAAAAGCAAACTAGTTTATTCCTCAGCTGATCTGAGACGTTGATAATATATTTAAAACTCAATATACCCTAAAAGGGCTATGTTTATAGGTATTTTAACATTATAGTACGTAAACAGCATTCATAAATACTAAAAAATATATTTTTGATTTATTTATATTAAAAATCAATAATAATGACTCATCACTACAGTAATAAAAAATATACAAAGCGAGTACAGTCAACATAAAATGTGTATTTGATTAATTTTTAAGAAATATGCAAGTGCGAAGTTTTCAAGTAATTGCCCGATACCCTTTTCGTGTAATTATTGTATCCATTATGAAAGTTTAAATCCAATATGGAGCAGATTCAATGATATGCACATGTTCATTATGTTTTGAACCTTGTGAACACACGAAATATTAATTAGAATTGTGTTACTTTATGGGAGCATTAAAAACGATTATGAGAAATTAATTGCAAAAGAAACTAACATTGGGTAAATAATGTATATTTCATTTTCCGATAGCATGACTACCTGTGGTGAATATGTACATGTAATCTGATGCCCCATGGTTTCACTGAAGTGATATGTATATGCTTACCTTGTTTCATTGAAATTGTGGAATTATACTCTAATAAGGCGTTTAATATAGTGTGATGTTTTTGTTAATTTGACATTTTTCTTAACATTTAGGTAAAATATCTACAGAAGGTTAACTGGTGTAAACTTATCGAGTTTATTAGGGTTGCTAATACTATATAACTTGATTTATCTCTTTTCATTTTATAGATAAAAGGTTATTCGTTAATTTAGGAAATGTGAAGTTTATTAAGATTATTAAGATTAAATAGCGATGATTGAAACTTCAAACTTGACACAGATAAACAGACTAATGATTAATTGAACATACATGTGTGTATGTGTATGCTAAATAATCACTCTATAATATTTTAATAGTCATACAAATTAAGCATGTATATTTTACTATTTAAAAATCCGAGTAAAGTTGCCTAAAAATAGGTTTTTTCTATAATAACATTTTAAATTAAATAATTAACAATTAAATAAATAAATAATATTAGTAAAAATAAATTTAAACCTTAACAATTAAGTAAATTGTTATTCTGAAAACAGTGTATATTTCATTAATTTAAATTATTTCAAATTTTTTTAGCTGTTTTTATTTGGTGATTTTTGTACCAAAAGTATTAAATATCTGTAGTATATATTTTTAAATTAAAGTTTAAGTAAATAGATTAAATAGATAATATCTTATACAGTATTCTATATTAAATAATAATTTCTAGAATAAACAAAACAAAAAAACAAGTAATTAATTTACTTTTTATACACATTTATGTATCTCAATTATTATGCAAAACATTTCATTGTAAGATTTTAATACAGAAACTATCATATCTATATCCCCAACATTGATATCGATTATACATTCTTTCCTTTTCCTCTCATCAGCCTCTCTCCACTCCGTCACTCCTGGCAACAGCTCTGCAGTTTCTCGGCCGGACCAAGTGGAGGTGACCTTGACAGTAGATGACATGGGCAGTTTCGGATTTACACTCAAGGGCCAATCTCACAGTCCCACGGCCCCCTTATCAGAGTACCCGGTTGTGGAGTATGTGCAACCGGGAGGACCCGCGCATCAGTAAGTTATTCCCTATTTTAGTAAGATTGTGTTTAACTCTGAAATAGTTTGTGTAACGGAAAACCTTTCAATAAAATTACCTTTTATTTTGAAATATTTTATGTAGGTATATAATAATAATAATAATAATAAATAGGCTTTATTGGGAAATGACACATGTAGACAAACGTTTACATTGAATATAGGGTAAAATAATGCAGTAGATAATGGCTTATAAAAGGTTATAATGGTAATAAAGCTTATAATGCTTATAAAGTTTATAATGCTTAAATGCTTATAATGGTTATAAAAACTGCTAATAAAAGCAACGGTAGAAGAGTTAAATTGGAGGCAATAGCATTCTATTAATAACAAATACAAACTATGTGAAAGCCTGTAACGTTTTATGAATATTTGTTAAAATAGAACAAAACTTGGAAAATTATGCACATGTATAACCATATTTTGGTACAGTTAGAATCTAGAGCTGTGATATACCAAAACTCAGATTGATATGTAATATTTCCGAGAGCCTTTTATTTACTTTAATTTTCAAAGATGAAAGAAAAACGACGGCAGGTATAAGTTATCTTTATAAAATGAAATTTTTATTCGATAAACGCCTCTATATTCCATAAAATTTTGACTGACAGTGTTAATTTTCTTTATATTCTAATTTCTAACCTCATATTTCCCTTTTTTCAATTTATATGTGCTGAACGCATGTTGTGGCTGCTTGTTACACTGACAGATCGTATGATGCAATTTTATGTTGTTGCCTTCCTGTGCATTCATCAGTTCGGAGCGCAGTGCATTGATATCACGCAGGATGGGTGTCTCGTGGTCATTGGATGCCAGACTGGTAACTGCCTCCTTCTCAACGCGAACAATGGAAGCGAACTAACCAATAAGAAAATCTGTAGAGAACAGATCGAATGCTGTGCCTTCGCGCCAGGTGAGTCGTCACAACGTTTGATTGGTTCACTTTGAATCGTGATTCGAGTAAGAGAGGTTTCTATACAGACTTCTATACATAACTAAATGGAGCACTTGTCTAAAAATGTGTAATAGTCGAAAATCTGGCATCGACGAACAAAATCAAAACGCTTTAATATTGCCGCTATTGAATGTGTTATGATTGGCAAAAAGACAGGTAAATTCGATAGGAATATATAAGAAACTTATATAATAGATATAATGAAGATTTAACATCAAACCATTTTATTCAAAGACATTAGGTACGGTGATACTGTTTTTAAAGTATTAATGATAGGTTACATAGCCAAATAAAAAATGATACCTACCGTTAACACTGGAATAAGACATCATTAAAACATGTTTATTGTATGTTAAGTTTCTATCTATTCCTATTAAAATCGCCTGTCTTTTTGCCATACATAACTCAATCAATACCGCGATATAAAGCGTTCTGATTGGCTGCTTGTCGGGATCGCCAGCTTTTCGCTGATTACAACGTTTACCATGTGTTTCTATTGGGCTGACTCACGAGTGCTCCATCTAGCTAAATAATGGAAGTCTGTGAGTGGGTTAGAAACAATAAAATCATAAAAATTCCTGTTTTTAATAAGATCAATTCAGTAAGTTGTGTAAAGGAAGAAAGGAAAGAATGAACGCAATTTTAGATTCATTAAAAAATATCGCCACTTTAGTCACTTGTGCAGTTCTTTTATTATAAAACTGCTCGCTATATGCCTACCTACCGTAACCAAATATGTTTAAATATACTACCTAGACTAGACACGCGCCGAAATATCTGTAACTTCGGTTTCGAATCGATTTTTTGTTTGGTAGGCTAAAGAAAGAAATTTACTACATATCTTTCATAGTATAAACGGTCGATTTTCAAACGGGAAAATGTACCTGATATAAAATACTGATATTAAAAGTAAAATTATTGACATGTGCGTCAGAATGTCAGCTATAACATATGTAATTTATAGGAGTATAACTTAAATAAT